>BMAC01000737.1:362602-416863 GCA_014905375.1 Phtheirospermum japonicum | reverse complement strand
TTTGTTCCCAACATGGGAGGGCATGGTGCAAACCATGTTGGGAATGGTGGTGGTTTGGTTGGCAAGGGACACGTGGGAGGTCATGGTGCAAACCACGTTGTCCCCGGTTCTCATGGCMTTRYTCAACCCGGKATGGGAAGMCATGGTGCAAACCATGTCGGGTCTAATGTTCTCTCCGAAGATTTCGATTCCTTCGATGATCATGGAGCCCCGGATCACGTTCCTTATGGATATGGTGCTCCTCACCGTTCTCCGAATGTACGAAACCCGACCCCGAATGCGAATCCAAATGGTTATGGTGGTGATCCCGATTTTGGTAACGAGTCTGGAATGTAAGATTACGAGCTCGAGGAGTATGCTTTGTTTGGTGGTTACGATCCGAATGCTCCACTCATTCCGCCCGTCCGTACTATGAGGGAAGTGAGCCAAGCCTTCGTGGGGGAAAATGTTTCTTCTTGTATATCTCTTCCCCCCGAAGTGATGGCTATTGATATTCGTTCGCTTGATTTTGCTCGCCTTACTATTTTTCACGGGTTCGCAAAGAAGGATCCACTCCAATTCATTCGAAAATATCTATGGCATGTCTCGAATTTCCACCGCCCGAATATGATGAGTTTGGAAAATCTTCACCTCCGTTGTTTCTCGTATGCTCTTCAAGATAAGGTATTATCGTGGTTTATGGGTCTTCCTTCTAACTCGGTTCGCACGTGGGATGAGCTCGCAAGGGTTTTCTTCAATCATTATTACTCTATGGAAAAAATGGCCGATATGCGAGTTAAAATTATGTCGTTCAAGCAAATGAAAAACGAGCCATTTCACTCCGCTTGGTTTCGGTTCAAGGACCTTCTTGATAATTTTCCGCATCATCGTATCCCCAAGGAGCTTTTAATTCAAACTTTTTATGAAGCGTTGGACTCCCAATTTCAATATATGGTGGATACAAGAGCGGGGGGTAATATGACGATTCACCCTCCAAGCACGCTTCTACGAGTTTTCAACTCCTTGGCCGAAAATTCTCAACAATGTTCGTCCCGAGCCTCGTTTTCAAGCGCTAATGAAGTAAAGAATTTGAGTGAGCCTCTCTCCCCGAGAGAACTTGAGATGGAAAAAGAGATGACCGCGATGTGAGCCCAAATGGCTAAGATGTTCCCCCCGAGCGTAGAACCATATTGTTTGTCTTGTGGTATGGTTGGGCATGAAACGCTATATTGTCCGTCGAATCCGTCCCATTACATGCCGGTGCCTCATTCGGAGGAGGTTTGTAGGATTCAAGTTTACCAACCGGGTCATGGTGTTGCTAAACCGCCCTTCCCTCGGCCATGAAATCGAAATACCCCGTACCATCCGAGCAACCGCACGCATCCAGGCTTTGGGTATCCGAACCCTCCCATGGGCTCTTCTCGGCCGTCTCTCCCGACAAATGCTCCACCACCGGCCATCGATCCGGCTCTTAATGTGCTAATCCAACAAATGCAAGCCCTCACCGCCTCAGTGTCCACCTTAAACGCCACGGTGTCTACCTTGAGTGCCACGGTGTCCTCCATGGATACTCGCATGAATGCCACGAACACAAAAATTGGGCAATTGGCTACCGAGATAAATATGATCAAACAAGCCAATGAAAAGGGGAAGCTATCGAGCCAACCTTCACATGCCCATGCGATCACATTTCTTCGAAGTGGCCGGGTTTTCGATAACAAAGTGGCTCCACCGTCCGAGAATGAGAATGTTGCTACTCCGCCCGTTATTGCTAATTCCGATTCTGCCCCGGTGGGTGCCACACCAACAAAAGAGAGCCCCGATGGCTTGCACAAATCCTCGAATGCTTATAAGCCGCCGATTCCAAAGGCTTCACCGCCTTATCCGTCCCGGCTCCAAAACACCAAAAAGGACGATCAATTCCAACGGCTCTACAACACTTTGGCAAATGTGAACATCACTCTTCCCTTGTTGGATGCCATTCGAGACATACCCGCCTACTCAAATTTTTTCAAAGAACTTTCCTCCAAAAAGCTCCTCCATACTCCGAATGAGACGATTGTCCTATCTAAAGTGGCGAGTGTGGTGTGTGATCCGTCGGTTTTAGCCCTCAAGAAGATCGACCCCGGCTCCTTTTGTATTGACATCACGCTCGGAAACGGAAAGGTTACAACCGGAATGCTTGATTCCGTGGCGGGGATAAATTTAATGCCATCGTCGATCTATGAACAATTGGAGCTCGCACCCTTGCAAGAAGCTCGTATTTTCTTACAATTGGCCGATCGGTCAATTCGATATCCGAAAGGCGTTGTGAAGGACGTGCTCATCAAAGTTGGTGGTCTTGTTGTCCCGGTGGATTTTGTTGTTCTTGATGTGGGTACGGTTTCGACCGATGGGGCTAAACATACGATTCTACTCTACTTGGTCGTCCCTTCATGGCAACTACTCAATGACTCATTGATGTTGGTAAGAAGAACCTCACCTTATCCATTGCGGGTGAGTCGGTTACATTTTCAATGTCCAATTTGCCTTCGATTCCGTCAAGCATCTATCATGCGGATTGTCTTCTTGTCGACAAGATTCAAGATGTGGTTGAACAAGTTTTCTTGGCGGACGAGTATAAGGAGGGTGATAGCGGTGATGTTGGGGATGTTGGATCTTTCGAGCTTGGCAATGAATTATGTCTTGATATGGGTCTCTTTGAGAGTGCTTGCATTAGCGTCGTTGAGGGCAACGACGAGTTTTTGAGAGGGGAGGCGGAGGTTGTTGTTGGGAATCGAGTTGTTGAGCCGAGTACAAAATTTGATGAACACCTTGATGAAGTAGTGGATTTGTTTGAGCTATCCAATGACGAGGTTGAGAGGAGGCACAAGCCCGAGCTAAAGCCTCTCCCATATCACCTCAAATATGTCTTCTTAGAAAAGGAAGAGAGCAAGCCGGTGATCATTTTTGCCCACTTGAGTAAAGAGGAAGAAGCGAGGTTGATCGAGGTGCTTAAAGTTCATAAGGGTGCCATTGGGTGGAGTCTTGGCGATATTAAAAATTAGCCCATCAACGTGTATGCATAGGATTGTTTTGGAGGATGATGCCAAACCATCTCGAGAATTCCAAAGGCGGTTGAATCTGAACCTTAAAGAAACCGTGAAGGCCGAAATCCTTAAGTTGTAGGAAGAGGGCTTGATATTCGCTATCACCGAGAGTGAATGGGTGATCCCCATTCATATGGTCCCAAAGAAGAGTGGCATAACCATCGTGGAGAACGATATGGGAGAGTTGTTGGCTACGCGAGCAATGACGGGGTGGAGAATGTGTATCAATTTTTGAAAATTGAATGCGGCTACGAAGAAGGATCATTTTCCTCTACCATTCATCGATTAAATGCTCGACAAGCTTGCCGGCCACGACTCTTATTGCTTTTTGGACGGATTATCGGGCTATTACCAAATCGCCATCGCCCCCGAGGACCAAGCTAAAATGACGTTCACTTGCCCGTTTGGGACTTTTGCTTTCCGACGGATGCCATTTGGGCTATGTAATGCCCCGGGGACGTTCCAACGATGTATGCTCGACAAATATCTTGAAGTCTTCATGGATGAACTTTCCATATATGGGGACTCGTTTGAAGAATGCTTGAGAAATCTTGAGGAAGTGCTTGCCCGATGTGAAGAGACGAGCTTAACTTTAAGTTGGGAGAAGAGCCACTTCATGGTTCGAAGTGGCATTGTGCTTGGGCATGTGATTTCGGAGAAGGGTATTGAGGTGGACAAAGCCAAAGTGGAAGTGATCGAAAAGTTACCTCCTCCCCTTAATGTGAAAGATGTAAGGAGCTTCCTCGGGCATGCCGGTTCTATCGGTGGTTTATAAAAGATTTTTCAAAAATTCCCCACCCCTTGTGTCGATTATTGAGTAATGAAGTCCCTTTCGAATTTGATGAAACTTGTACGGAAGCGTTTTTGGCAATCAAGAAAAGCCTCGTGTCCGCCCCCATTGTCGTGGCCCCCGATTGGAGCTTGCCCTTTGAGATCATGTGTGACGCTTCGTGTGAAGCGGTGGGGGCCGTGCTTGGCCAACGTGTAGACAAGTTATTGCGGGTTATATATTATGCGAGTTTGATGCTCAACGATGCCCAAAAGAACTACACGACGACCGAGAGGGAGCTACTAGCCGTGATCTTTGCTTTAGAGAAGTTTCGAGCTTATATTGCTGGTTCACGGGTCGTGGTGCATAGCGATCATGCCGCGTTACGCTATTTATTTTCTAAACCTCAAGCAAAACCCCGCCTCATCTGATGGATCCTATTACTACAAGAGTTTGATATTGAGATCAAGGATCGAAAGGGGTGCGAAAATGCGGTAGCCGATCACCTCTCGAGGCTGGTCATGGAGGGAGGAGAACGGTTGGCAATTGGCGAAAACTTGCCACATGAAAACTTATTGGAAGTGGCCCAAACCCCTTGGTATGCCGACTACGCGAATTATTTAGCCAATGGAGAACTCCGGACGGATATGAATTGGCAAGATAAGAAACGCTCCCTATCTAAGTGCCAAAGCTTCTATTGGGATGACCCCTTCATGTACAAAGTGGGGAAGGATGGAATGATTAGGAGATGTGTGCCGGAGAATGAGATAAAAGCTCTACTAACCTTTTGTCATGACCATGAAGCCGGAGGGCACTTTGGGGGAAGGAAAACGGCACTTAAAATCTTGAGTTCGGGTTTCTATTGGCCGTCTCTCCATTATGATGCTCAAGTCCACGTTCAAACTTGCGATAAATGTCAACGAACGGGAAGCATCTCGAAGAGGAACGAAATGCCCTTGGTGGGAAATTTGGTGGTTGAAATCTTCGAGGTATGGGGAGTTGACTTCATGGGCCCATTTCCGAAGTCGATTGATGGTTTCGAGTACATCCTTGTGGGGGTTGATTACGTTTCTAAATGGGTCGAGGCCATCCCCACAAGAAAGAATAACGTCGAGGTTGTCGTCAAGTTCGTGAAAGAGAACATTTGTGCTCGTTTTGGCTTACCGAGAGTTATAATAAGTGATGGTGGTAGCCACTTTTGCAACAAGCTTTTTGAGAAACTTATGAGGATCTACGGGATCAAGCACAAGATTGCTACGCCGTATCACCCCCAAACTTCGGGGCAAGTCGAGACAAGCAACAAACAAGTTAAGAGCATGTTAGAAAAGACGGTGCAACCTAACCGGAAAGATTGGTCAAGAAATTTAAACGATGCATTGTGGGCCCTTTGGACAGCTTATAAGATGGTTCTAGGCACGAGCCCCTATACTTTGGCCTTTGGGAAGACATGTCACTTACCTGTTGAGATAGAACATAAGGCGTTTTGGGCAATGAGAGCCGTTAACTTGGATTTAAAGAAAGCTGGTCTTGAACGGATGTTGCAAATGGAAGAGTTGGACGAACTTTGGGATAGACAATATGACAATGCTCGTATTTATAAAGAAAGGACGAAACGAATTCATGGCGAGAGGATAATTCCGAAGGAACTTGAAGTTGGGATGCCCGTTTTATTGTATAATTCCTGCTTAGCTCTCCACCCCGGTAAGTTAAGATCGAAATGGATGGGACCCTACACTATTGAGTTCGTCAATCCAAGTGGGGCGGTGACTTTGATCGACCCAAAGACTCAAGAGAAGTTTCAAGTAAACGGCCACCGAGTCAAGCCCTATAAGCATGGTTTCCTTTTGCCACCCGACGAGGAAGTGGTAGCTTTGGTGGATCCTCCCATCTCATCCGATGCATAATTCACAAGAGAAACGTCGAGCTAATGACGTTAAACAAGCACTACATGGGAGGCAACCCATGGGTTTTCTATCTCTTTCTTATTTTTCTTATTCTTATCCACTTTTATTTTATTTTGTTTTATTCTTCTCCTTCTTCTTGAAATTATGTACATATTTCCTCCTTTGCTTTGCGTTGTCTTATGTTCTTGTTGGTGTAGGAGCAATTTGGGAGCCACAGGGATCGAAAAACGACTCTCTGAAGAGCAGTCGATTTGACAGCTTCCAGTCAATTCGACGGAGCAGTCGATCGACTGCAAAAATTGACTGAGCCTCCCCGGATTGACTGGCGGACAGAAACTCTCGGACCTCTCTGAAGAGCAGTCGATCGACTGATGAGCAGTCAATCGACTGCCCCACTGACGCGGACTTGGAAAAAAGTCTATAAAACCAGTCGGCCAACCCTTTCTTCCACCCCAGCCGACTGCAACGTAAAAAAAAGGGGGAGAGAAACAAAAAAAAATCCAAAAAAAATAGTGTTTTGTGCTTTTGTTCCTTATTTTTGTGATTTATGTGCATAATTTTATTGGAGTTTAATTTCATGTGATTGTTTTTGTATATATCTCGGTCACCGACTCCAACCTTGGGCGAATGGATGGTTTGGTGGCGTTCATGAAGTCGGGTGACACTAACCATGCTCGGATTCTACTTGGGTTGCTTGGTTTTTAGGTGGATCCCACCGAGCTCAACCTAAACTCGCTCGGTTGAGGGAGTTTCTATTCACACCCCTTTTACTTGATTTTCATTAAAATGCAATGAGGGCATTGCATGGTTTAAGTGTGGGGTGGGTAGGTGCTTAAGGTCCGGATTTTAATCAAGCATGTTTTGTAAATCTTAAATCGAGCCTTGGCGAAGTGACGCATTTTTGGCGAATTGACGCTTACTATTTGCGCTATTATATGGTTGAGTCATCATTGAGTCATTTTGTTTATTTCTTGTGTGTCGTTTTTATGTCTTTATTACATGGTGGAATAATTCCTCATCCTTTGAAGTTTGAATAGTTTACTTGTCGGGTGTTTGCATGTCTTAAACCTCTTGTGTGAGGAGTTGAATTTTTGTGCTTCGTCCAAAAATGCCTTTATATATATATAATCAACATTTTCTTGTGAAAAGATTGCAAAGCTCCAAAACTCTTTTGATTTTTCTCCCAAATTCGATGCAAACTAGTGAGTAGCCTTGTGATAATTATCGGCTTGCTTGTGTTTTTATTGAAATTGCATTGAAGAGGTTTAATTTTGCTCGCACATGATTGAATTTGAAAATGACCTTAAGGCACATATATCACCCTTTGTCCGGCCATATTCATATATGTAAGCTATTTTAAAAATCCCAAATGAGCCACCCTGAGCCTTTATCCCGTTTCTTGTTAGCGGAGCTCGATTTTAGCTCTTGTATCTTCGCGTTGGTGACGTGAGAGAGTGTGTTGTTAGTTGACGAGAGATGTGTGGAAAATTTATTGTGGGTTTCGGGTTTTGAGTTGCTTACACACACAAAAAAAAAATAATAAAAAAAATAAAAAATAAAAAAAATTTGAAAAACAAAAATAATAATACTCCAACACAAATCACGAAAAGTGATAAAGCGTGCATTCATGTGAAAAGTCTAAACGGCTAGATTTAGTAAAAAGAAGCAAATTGAAGAAGCTTCTAAGTGTTGAGAAAAAAAGTCGGGAAGGAGTGTGAAAGAGAAAGGGGTTTCGATTGAGAGTTGAGTGAATTGGGAAGGTGAAGCGATTATAAGCTTCGGGTTTAGAAAGTAGGATTTTGTGCGTTATTGATCACGTTTGGTCGTGTGTTAACCATTATATCCAAATGTTTCATACCTTACCAAAGAGCCAACATTACAACCCATAATAAAGACCTCGTTTGATTCTTGTTTGATCATGTGCTACGAGCAATCTTGAGCGTCCAATTTGTGAAATCTTGAAGAATGCATGCATGGTTCGATTTGAGCGTATACACGTCCCTTATCAAACACTCGAGCGAATTGAGCGAACACCTCAAATTTCCATTTGTGAGGAAGTCATCGATTTGGCTTGCGGTTGAGAAAGAGTAATACGACCAATGCTTGACAATAGCGAGTGAATGTTAATATTTCCATCATATAAATAAGGATAAGCACAAGGATTTTTCTTTTTACATAATGTTCATTGCATGTACACTCTCGATTCTTTTCGTTGTTCTAGGACGAACAAACCGATAAGTGTGGGGTAGTTGTTTTGCATGTAATTGTGGTGTTTTTCTTAGTTTCTATAATTAGAGTTTAGCTTTGTTTTTAGTCGTTTTGAGTCATTCTCGTTAGGTTTTCGGTCATTTCTCCGTCTTTAGTATTGAAGTTTGTTATATGCGATTATTGAAGACAATCCATGGGTTTTGAATCTAAATTCGTATGTGTAGGTGGCACGAGGTATTAGACCAATGCTAAATGTTGTTGCTGAGCGAGTCGAGGCGTCGGAACTCAAGAAACCGTGCCAAAAAGAGGAAATTCGAGCCTGGACGACTGCCCGGACGACTGCCCGAGCGACTGCACAGAGAACCCGCAGTCGATCGACTGACCATCAGAAAGGGCTGCAATTTGGCGAGGCAGTCGATCGACTGGCATCTAGTCGATCGACTGAGCTGTCGATCGACCGCCCCTGAGGAAATCAACTGCAACCATCAAGAATCGACTGATCGACAGAGAGTTGTGATGCGCTCTGAACAGCAGTCGATCGACTGAGCTGTCGATCGACTAGTACTCAGTCGATCGACTGGGTGTCCGGGACTTAAAGCGTTTTGATGAGCTTGCCCCCTGCTAATGACTATAAAAACCCTCCACTTGACTTATGAAGACCATCCACTCACTTCCCAACTCTGGCATGAGTCTTGGGATTAATTTTCTCTTAATTTTTCTCTAGATCTACTTTCTCTCTCTTAGGTTTTAGATTTGATCTTCAAGCATTCCTTGGGTTTGTAAGCTCAAGATGAATCCAAATACTCCTTTGGATTAGCACCTTCATTATAATTCAAGCTTTGGATTCTCCATTTGATTTTAGTAAGCTTTCCTTTTAATTTCAAGCTTTGTTCTTCATTTCCATGCTTGTTCTTCAATTATGCTTGTTATCTTAGCTACTTGATTTCATGATGAAACTTGCGAATTGATTATGGATTCTAGTTGAGTGGCACACCTAGGCTATAGATCGGGTCCTTGATCATCATGACTTTGAGTTTTACTTATGCTTTATTTTGAATTAAATTTTCATGCATAGTTTTAAATTGAATCTTAGATCTACTCTTCGTTTCTCGTTATTTTTCCGAAAGTTTTGAACTTTCACGTCAACTTTTATTGCTATTCACTTTGGTGCTTTCGATTTTTACTAATTTGCATTATTTGAGTTTTTGTGCATAGTTGTACCTTGTGCATGCATGCTTGTACTTGGTGAAACATTGCTTGTTTTTGCTAAATTTTCGATTTTGCTTGCATCTTCATGTTAAGGCATCCGACGAGGCATCCTACCTACTTGCTCTTTCATTTCTTAGGATAGTTAGATATTTTAATTATTTTATTTCCATATTTCCTTTATCTTTTGAGCTTGAAACACGTGAAATTCGCAAATGGATTGAAGTCCGATAAAACCGAGCCAAATGAACCTTCAAATCTTTTGAACCATGAAAACTCCAACTTCATTGGGCATGAGCCCATTTCGATTAGTTTATGGAAAGGCTTGTCATCTCCCAGTAGAGTTGGAACATAAAGCATAATGGGCAATTCGCATGTAGAATTTGGATTTGAATGAGGCAGGGGAATATAAGAAGTTGTAATTGAGTGAACAGGAAGAAATAAGAAACGATTCATACGAGATGGCGTGGGCGAGCAAATGAAGAATGAAGGAAATGCACGACAAAAAGCTCGTTCATAAGAACTTGGAGGTAGGAAAGTTAGCCCTACTCTTTATTCACGTTTCAAACTTTTTCCAGGTAAACTAAAATCGAAGTGGAGTGGCCCATATTTGATCACTGACATCAATGAGTTTGGAGCTGTAACTGTACTTGACGAGAAGAATAAGTCTTCTTTCCAAGTCAATGGACACCGGGTGAAGGTTTATCACGGGGGACCTATTTCCCAGAGAGATCATGAAGTGGTGTTACTTAATGATCCCCCTCGAGAAGCCTGAATCTTGAACGAGGTACCGTCAAGCATAAGACGTTAAACGTTGTACTTCTTGGGATGTAACCCAAGTTTTTCCCTTTCTTTTCTTAATCCTTTGATTTTTGTATATATATTTGTTTGTTTTAGCACGTTGGGCAAGTGCAGTTTCGAGTTCTGCAATAAGAGACGAGTTTTCCAGAACCATCCAATCGGAGGACCAGATGTAACCGATCGGACTCTTTTGTAAAACTGTCTGATCGGATGACGGGTGCGAGAGAATTATTTTGGAAAGAATATTGCCATTAAGGAAAAGCTGATTTGGTAAGAATTTCCAAAAATATTTGTTGAGGTAAGGTGATCTTTAATTTGGGAGTTGATATTGTGCCTAGGAAAGTTTGTATTTCTTTTTTCTTCCCTCATTTTGATTTTATTTGATTCTTGAAAATCCTTTCCCTCAACTCTCACCCTCCTATATAAACCCACCTTCAAGACTTATTTTCCCACAACACATTCTCCTCTACTACTTCATAATCTTCATTCTTACGAGAAGTCAATGAAGGCAAATGAACCATCATAATAACATCGGTTATGGATGGGTGACCCGAAAAAGGTATAAGGACACTATAGACAAGTTGGAGGATGAATTGGAGGAGAATCGTGAAAGGATCAACAAACTGCAAGCCGAACTCAATGATAGTCACTCCGAAGAGATCGCTCTAAACAACAATATCGAGCGCCCTCACAACATCTTGAATGAGGTGGATGCCAAAATTATTCGGCTGAAGGATAAGATCGTCGGGCTTGAAGCTCAGGTCGAGGACCTTTACGAGCTAGCCTTTGGATACATACCACGTCCTACCCCTAAATAGTTCACAAGGCCGCCAATTTAGAATGAATGATTTTGTTTCTCAAAAGTTAAATGATCGGGAATGTTATTAAGTATAATTATGAACTGCGGTTATCTATGATGCACGGACACTCTGTTTTTGACCCCCGGGCCGATTCGGACACTCCGGGGACGCGGACATGCGCCCGACACGTGTCCTATTTTTTATTTTTTTTTTTGAATTTTTGACAGGGGACACGGCACGGACACGGCGCGGACACGGCGGGGCATAGGGAACACGTCCCGGACACGACCCCGACACGTTTTTTTCATTTTTTTTTAATTTTTTTTTCAAATTTTTTTTTTATTTTTTAATTTAATATCATTTTTTATTTTATTTGAGGTTTTTTAAATTATTGTGAATGAGTTTGTAATTATTTTAAATGATTTATTAGAAATAAAAATTATTATAATTTAATATTTATAGAAAATAAATATATTAATAATTATTTATATTATAAACGTGTCTGAGCCGTGTCGTGTCCTATATTTTTAAAAATAAGCGTGTCCTCGTGTCCGAGTCATATCGTGTCCCGTGTCCGTGTCGGTGCAACTTAGGCGGTTATTGTATAAATAATAAGCAATTTTGCTCAAATTTGAAATAAATAATTATTGGGTGTGGAATAATTCGTTCGTTCATGATTTTTGTTTGTGAATTGTCGCAGGACCATGCTGTATATATATATTTTAAAACATAAAAAAAATAATAAAATTAAAAAATAAAATAAAAAAATCGTGAACAAGAACAGTCCGATCAGACATAGGCACATATCGATCGGACCATACCTACTGGACAACTGTCCGATCGGACGAATGCTCTATCCGATCAGACGATTACGCAGGCTTATAAAAGTCAGACCTCCTCATTCGAAAATTTTACCCTAAAAACCTAAAATTTCTCTTGCAGGTGAAAACCCGAAAACTCACTTTTTTTTAACCTCCCCAAACTACAAATTTCAATCACCAACACGTCCGGTCGGAGGGAAGTCGCATCCGTCCGGAGAATTCAGAATTGAGAACAAAATTGCCCAAACCACATCAACTCTCCAATTTCTGCAAATTTCAAGGTAAAACGGCTTAAACCCGGACTTGATTAATTGCTTGGGAGTTGAATTGCAGGTGTTATAAGCGTTAGGTGTTGGTTGGAAGTGGTTCAATTGATTTTGGGTGTTAGCTTCAAGTCGCACAGAAGGTGTTCGACAAAATTCCCGAGAGAATTTTTGTTACCTATTCTCGATTTTTGAGTTGTTTGATATGGCGTCCGGCTCTCGTTCTAGGCGTGGGAACAATTCAGGTAGAGGGTCGAGCAATACCCGGGGGGTTTAGCTCCCTTCGACCTCAAGGATGACCGCGAGGTTACGCTATACAAATCTTTGGTTAAACGGAACGTCTATCACCCTCGGTTCATCGACACCCACTTCTAGGATGTACAAATCGACATGGGAGAAAAGACGGGGAAGAAATTCATGGAGGGCATCAAGGCCCTTTACTTATTGAAGTGGGCCGACATGAGACAACCAGGTTATCGCTCTCTCATGCTCGAATTCTTCACGACATTCAAGGCACTCGCCGATGGGTCCTTTGAGTGTCATCTCTGCAACCGTTCGCTCCATGAAGTGTAGTTTTTTGTGGTTTTAGAAATTAAAGGTTCATTTGGATTGGTATTATCGAAAATCGACTCGATTGAAGGATTCATTGTGTTTCAAGCTTGGGAAATGAAAGGAAATTGAAAATAAAGCAATTAAACTATCTAAACTATCCTAGAAAATGAAAGTGCAAATTGGTCGGATGCCTCGTCGGATGCCTTAATATGAAAATGCAAGCAAATGAAGGAAATAAGCAAAAACAAGCATTGTTTCACCAAGTACAAGTATGCAAGCACAAGGTACAACTATGCATAAAAACTTAAATAATGCAAATTTACTAAAATTGAAAGCATGAATGGATAAAGCAATGAAAATAGACGGGAAAGTTTAAAACTTTATGAAAAATAACAAGTAATGAAGACTAGATCTAAGATTAAGCATGAAACAAAGCACAAAATTTAATTCAAAATAAAGCATGTGTAAAACTCAAAATCAAGACGATCCAAGAGTCGATCTATGATCTAGATGTGTCACTCATCTAGATTCCATAGCCAATTCATATGTTTCATCATGAATTCAAGGTGCAAAGGCTAAAAGCATAACATGAAGAACAATCATGGAAATGAAGAACAAAGCATGGAATTAAAGCATAAAACATGAAATTGAAAGGAAACTTACTTGAATTAAGAAATGAAACAAAGCTTGAATGAAATTGCATCAAAAGTAACAGTCCAAAGGAGTATTTGAATTCTTCTTAGGCTTACAAACCCAAGGCCAAGCATGAAAGTAAATCAAAATCTAGAAAAAAAAATTACATCAAAGCTTGAAATTGAATCTAAAACCTAAGAGAGAGAAATTAGATCTTAAAAACTAGAGAGGGGATTTTTTTTAATCCCAAACCTATGCTTGGGTTGGGAGAAAATGAGAGGTATCTTACAAAATGAAAGAGAGGTTCTATTTATACAAGTTAAATAGGGGTAAGTGGGTCAATTATGCCATATGAGCTTGGATTTCCATGTATTGACCAAATTTGACCCATAATGGTCAAATAGACCTTTTGGGTCGAGTTTGGCTCGATTGGATCGGCAAATTTGCAAGGTGGCTCGACATGGGCCGAGATGGCTCGGCGCTTGGTGGGATGGCTCGGTAGGACTCGGCGCTGGTCGACAGGCGCTCGACAGCGTGCAGGCAGGTGCGCGCAGCTACGCGCGGGTCTCGGCGGGAGTTGCGTGCAGTGCTCGGCAGCTGCACGCGGGACTCGGCAAGCATGGGGCACAGTCGATCGACTGCTCTTGGCAGGATGGGCGTGGGCGGCAACTCTCTGTTGAGCAGTCGATCCAGCCCTCGGCAGTCGATCGACAGCGCTTGGCAGTCGATTCGACTACTGGGCAGTCGATTGACTGCGCTCGACAGTCTCGGCAGCTGTGGCTCGGCAGTCTCGGCAGGTGCTCGACAGTCTCGGTAGCTCTCGGTAGGCGCTGTCGGACACTGGTTAACCCAATGTCATAACACGTACCCAGTGTCAGCCATAATTCTTCAAATCGAGCCCCGATTCTGCTAAAACTCTAATCGTAAGACCATACTCGACCATATCCAGACTAGAATACTTCAAAATACCTAATTTAAACATAAAATTAATTAATTAAGATTAAAATAATCATATTAAGTAGAAAATCAAAAAGAAACACGTAAAACAACAAAACGAGAAAATAAACGAAAAACCTAATAAAGTTTGACTCAAAAACTACTAAAATCAACATAAAATCCTAATTAAAAACACGAGGAAAAACACAACAATTACATGCAAAACAACTACCCCACACTTATCGGTTTGTTCGTCCTCGAACAAGGAAAAGAATCGAGAGTGTACATGCAATGAACATAGTGTAAAAAGAAAATCCTCGTGCTTATCCGTATAAATATGATGGGATTATCAACATAAACTCGCTAGTGTCAAGCATTGCTCGTATTACTCTTTCTCAAATGCAAGCCAAATCGATGACTTCCTCACAAATGGAAATTTGAAGGTATTCGCTCAATTCGCTCAAGTGTATATAGGACGTGTATACGCTCGAACCGGATAATGCATGCACTCGTCAAGATTTCACAAATTGGATGCTCAAAATTTGCTCATGGTACATGACTATATAGGAATCGAAAGAGGTCTTTATTATGGGTTGTAATGTTGGCTCTTTGGTAAGGTATGGAATATTTGGATAGAGTGGCTAACATACGATCAAACGTGATCAATAACACACAAAATCCTAATTTTCTAAAACCCGAAGCTTATGATCGCTTCACCTTTCCCAATTCACCAAACTCTCATTCGAAACCTTTCTGTACTCACACGCTTTTCCGACTTTATTTCACAACACTTAGAAGCTTTTTGAATTCGCTTCTTTTGACTAAACTTAGCCTTTAAATTAGGGCTTTACACTTGAACGCACGCTTTATCACTTTTCGTGATTTGTGTTGGAGTATTATTCTTTTTTTTTTTTTGTATAAGCAACTCAAAACCCGAAACCCACAATTGATTTCCCTCACATTTCTCGTCAACTAACAATAAACTCTCTCACCTCACAATTATGAAGATACAAGAGCTAAAATCGAGCTCGGCTAACAAGAAACGGGATAAAGGCTCAAAGGGGCTCATTTGGGATTTTTAAAGTAGCTTAAATATATGGATATGGCCGGAACAAGGGTGATATATGTGCCTCGAGGTCATTTTCGAATTCAATCATGTACGAGCAAAATCAAACCTCCTCAATGCAATTTCCATAAAAATGCAAGCAAGCCGATAAATCACACAAGGCTACTCACTAGTTTGCATCGAATTTGGGAGCAAAATCAAAAGAGCTTTTAGAGCTTTGCAATCTTTTCACGAGAAAATGTTGATTATATATATATATATATATATATATATATATATGTGTGTGTGTGTGTGTGGTGTGTGGTGTGTGTGTTGTGTGTGTGTATGCGGGTTTTGGACATGAAGCACAAAAATTCAACCCTTCACACAAGAGGCCATAAACATGCAAAAACCCGACAAGTAAACTATTCAAACTTCCAAGCACGTGGAGTTGTTCAACAATGTAATAAAGACACAAACGACACAAAAATCAACTCAACCATATAAATGCGCAAATAGTAAGCGTCACTTCGCCAAGGCTCAAGTTAAGAACCACAAATCATGCTTGATAAAAATCCGGACCCTAACCACCTACCCACCCCACACTTAAACCATGCATTACCCGCATTTTAATGAAAACCAAGTAAAAGGAGGGGGAATAGAAACTTCCTTAACCGAGCGAGTTTTGGTCGAGCTCGGTGGGGTCCACCTAGGCATCTAAGCAATCTAAGCAAAAATCGAGCATGGCTAGTATCTCCCGGCTTCATGAACGCTACTCACTTATCAAATCGAGGTTGAAGTCGAAAAACCAAACCTAAAAAAGAAAATCAAAAGAAATCAAAAACACAAGGAAATATGTACAGGAATCTCAACAACATTTTTTTTTTGTTTTTCAATTTTTCAAATGTTTTTTGGATTTTTATAAAATAAGAAAGAAAAGGGAAGAAATAAAAGAGAAGAACTTGGGTTGCCTCCCAAGAAGCGCTTGTTTTACGTTATTAGATCGACGTACTCCCTTTTTGGTCAAGGCGGGAAGATAATGGGAGGGTCCACTAATACAATCTCCTCCTTGTCGAGAGGATCCACTCTTTGGAACGTCCTTGGCGCATTGAATAGCTCAAATAGTATTCTCCAAAAAGAAACCATTCCAAATGGGAAAACAAAACTCGTCTCGGCTAGGTCCTCGGGTGGAATGGTAACTTTAAAGTGACCCGATGACTCATCCAAGAAACGATAGGAATAATGGCCGGCTAGCTTGTTCATCCTTTGATCGAAAAATGGGGGAGGGAAATGATCTTTCTTGGTAGCCTCTTTGAACTTCTTAAAATCGATCAACGTCCTCCAACCCATTGTAGCCCTCGTGGCCAACAACCCTCCTTCTTTATCCTTAAGAGCTAACAAGCCGCTCGTCTTGGGCACCAAGTCAATGGGCTTCACCCACTCGCTTTTGAACATTACGAACATCAAGCCCTCCAATAGCAACCTCCAAATCTCGTCTCTTCTTATTTCATAAAGAATCAAATTCAAAGGGCTAACTCTCTCGATCACTCCGGGTCTCCACTCAATGGCATCCTTAAGAATTTTAAACCCTTCAAGCATCCTCTCCTCCTCTTCTTCTCGGTGCGAGTTTGCAAGGATAATAATCGACTTGATCTCCTCTTCCTCCTCAATATAATCGTCAATTTTTTTTAATCTTATCATCAATAACCCCCACCTCCCCCTCTAAAAAGTCATCGTTACCCTCAACGACACATCGAGAATCATCTCCACACAAAACAGGGTCAAATAGAGGCACAACGGGCTCAATAAGAAGAACAAGGGGGCTCATCCTCACAAAATCCCTCTAATGGTCAAAAAAGACCTTTTGGGTCGAGTTTAGCTTAATTGGATAGGCAAATTTGCAAGGTGGCTCGACATGGGCCAAGATGGCTCGGCGCTAGGCGGGCTGGCTCGGCAGGACTCGGTGACTGGTCGGCAGGCGCTCGGAAGCGTTGCAGGCAGGTGCGCGCAGTTGCGCGCGGGTCTCGGCGGGCAGTTTGGGCGCAGTGCTCGGCAGCTGCGCACGGGACTCGGCAGGCATGGGCGCAGTCGATCGACTTGCTCGGTAGTCGATCGAATGCTCTCGGCAGGACGAGCATGGGCGGGCAACTCTCTGTTGAGCAGTCGATCCAGCCTTCGGCAGTCAATCGACTGCGCTCGGCAGTCTCGGGAGCTGTGGCTCGACAGCTCGGCAGGCGCTGTCGGACACTGGGTAACCCAGTGTCAGCCATAATTCTTCAAATCGAGCCCCGATTCTGCTAAAACTCCAATTGTAAGACCATACTCGACCATATCCAGACTAGAATACTTCAAAATACCTAATTTAAACATAAAATTAATTAATTAAGATTAAAATAATCATATTAAGTAGAAAATCAAAAAGAAACACGTAAAATAACAAAACGAGAAAACAAACGAAAAACCTAATAAAATTTGACTCAAAAACTACTAAAATCAACATAAAATCCTAATTAAAAACACGAGGAAAAACACAACAATGACATGCAAAACACTCCACACCTCCAAGGGTGATCTCGATGTCGTCTTTGGAATCGATAGCGAGAGATAGGCAAACAAAATGTTTCAGCTTAACGACTACGACAAGAAAACTTGGTGGACCAAACTTTCTGGATCACCACCAGAGCCCGACTGCCATTTCAGTTCAACATCTCTGAACTCAAACGCACTCTACCTGACCTACAAATTCTTCATGCATGTGTTCTTGAGTAAAGAGGACGCAACAAGGATATCTTCCTTCGAGTTGAAAGCACCATGGATCACGTACCACCGAGGCAACGTGAATATCTATCCACTTTTGTTTGCGGCAATCGAAAATGTTCAGCAAGTGCGGGAGAAGAAAATGACAAAACTCACCTTGGGAGCTTTTATCACTGAGCTTGCCCGACACCACGGTTGTGACCCCTATAACGATGATATCGTGTATCCGAGTGTGGCGATGTTGGTTGAGATTCGATCGATCAATGGACGAAACATAACTATTCCGACATTCATGGTACCCTCGGAGAGTAAAAGATCTGAGGTGATTGAGGACACTGACGACGATGATGACAACGATGATGACGGCGATGACGGCAATGATGGTAACGGGGACAACCAGGAGGAGAACGTGAACGATGAGGATGGAGGGTCTGGAAACACCGGTTTCCAGAATTATGAACATGGCGACTATGGGGAGGGTTTGTACTACTCGGACGAGCAATGGAGGTAGCAGCAGGATTTCCAGGCGAGCATGATGGAACAAATGAGGTAATTGGGCCTTAATCAAGAAGAGCACGCGAGAAACGCTCGTCAAGATGCCTGGGAAGCGCGAGAGGAGGCACGGGAGGAGAGGTATTTCCGAATCACATTAACGATGTTAGGTACCAACTTGGCCGAAATGAATCAAAATCTTGCCCGGTTGACTAGCAATGTCGAAGCAAATCACGAATACCTTATCACGATTGATGAGCGCCTCTTCCGTCTTGATCAACTCTACCCACCTCCACCTACAGACGACATGGACCATTAGGCGGGACCATGCCCCACCTGTATCATCATTCTATCCAAACTTTTATTGCTTTCTAGATTATTTACTATAATTCGGATATATTAGATGTATTAATATTTTTATGTGTTTGTGCTTGGGTGACTATGGTTAACTTATTGGTTCATCAAATTGCTTGTTATGGCTCTGTGCACTTGTTTGAATTCCCCATATTCTTGTTTAAGCATTTTAGCAACCAGGAGTTTGCTTATTTTTATTAAAAAGGGGAGGGAATTGTGTCATCCGATCGGAGACACAGATGTGACCGATCGGATTACACATTCTGGACTGTCATCCGATTGGATGACTTGAGCAACCAATCGGATGCAGCACACTGTGCACAACCCGAGATTTTGAGTTTCGTGCATGCTTAGTTCGAACCATTTTGGGTAACATAGTCACATATTTGTAACAAAGTGTTAATCAGACAATTAATTACGTCAACTTTCGTTGAATATATGCCCATGCTGCATTGTGTTTGTACTGGCTTGCCTGTCAGTATCATGTATTGTGTGACTTTTCGTTAGAGTCTTTTGAGCTTGTGTAGTGCAAAATTTTCAAAACCCACTTATATATTTATTTAAAACAGCACTTAGTCGTTTGAAAATTTTGTGAAGCTTTAAAAACTTGATCACCTTGCTTTCAAAGTTTGAATAAAACCCTAGTAAGAAGCCTTGTGTGTTTATCAACATTTCATGTTGTGATTCGATAAGAGTTTTGAGAAGTCCCTAAAGTCGCATGTGTATATCTGGTTTTGAAAATGACGATAGGCACATATAAAACCCAATTCCGGCTATATTCAGAAATAAAAACCACTATAAATTCCTAATGAGCCCCTTTGAGCCTTTATTTCGTCTCTTTGTTAGCCATGAGCATAATTGTAGCTTTTATTTCGTTTAAGTTTGTGAGATGAGAGTTTTATTTATCATTGGTTTAATGAGATATGACGATTGCAGGGTGGAAATTAGTGGGATACTATTATAAAGAAGAAGAAGAAGAAGAAGGAGGAGGAGGAGGTGGAGGAGAAGAAGAAGAAGAAGAAGAAGAAGAAGAAGAAGAAGAAGAAGAAGAAGAAGAAGAAGAAGAAGAAATATATAAAAAAAATAAAAAGAGTTTAAGGGTGCTTAATCACAAGTGCATCTAGTTGTTAAGAATAAACCATATTTATAAAGACAAATGAGTATAGAAGGAACTAACACTCTTGTTCCTTAAGATCGGGCGAGTTTATTCAGTTTTGGGTGATAAATAACCTTATTTAAAAAAAGCTAAGAATAGTGTTATATGGTTGTTTTGGTAGGGATGAGGAGCAAGCTTTGCTCTATGCTTAAAATTTGGTTTGAGTGAGTTATTGATTGCGTTTGTTCTCAAGTTAGCCATACATCTTTATATATGACATACCTTACCAAAGAGCCTACATTACAACCCTTGAAAGTCCTAATCCGATTCTTGATTAAATGTACACATATATGCGATGTACGAGTCTTTGATTTTCACGAGTCATTGAATGCATGTCTATGTTGATCCAAGAGTATACACTTACCTTTTGAAAAACACGAGCGTATGAGTGCATCATTATATATAATTCCCTTTTGAGAGGACGCATTCTTTTGATTTCAAGGTGAAAAAGTAATACGAGTTTAGCCTTATAGTTTTCGACAAAAGTGTTTATATTTGCAAAACTAAATTATATGCACAACATGACTCTTTGCTCTAACTATTTTCACTTCTCTTGATTTTGATTCTTTTGTTTATTTGAGGACGAACAAACCAATTAAGCATGGGGTGGTTGATTTGTATGTATATGTTACAAATCTGTATATAATCGAGTCATGTTTGAGTCTTTTTGTTCTCTTTTTGAGGTTAAGATTAGGCTAAATTGCATAGTTTTGCATTCTTTGCCTTCTTGCTTAACTTTCCAACTTGTTGATAAATAATCGGTCCAATTGAGAGTAATTCCTTATTTTCTCATACAGTTAGAGAGTCTGGTGGATCCGAAGGACAAGGATAAAGGAAGCAATGCTCAAAAGTAGCCTAAAGGACACTCATCCGATCGGACGAATTGCATCTTCGATCGGATTGAATGATGAAGCACACACCGGTCAGACAAACTAACACACCGATCGAAGCTTCGGACAGAAGCCTTTGTCCAATCGGATTATACCAGTGTTCGATCGGACACTTATGTTACGAATGCAGAATTTTTGGAAGTCTTCAGTTACGAAATGGCTTGGAGTCTTTAAAACTGAGGATGAAGGTCAGAATTCGGTACTTTTCTCCAGAGGGGAAGAAGGATAGGATGGAGAAGCAATAAAAACATTTCAACAGGTAGAGAGACTGGACACATCTCTCATACCTCTAGCATAAATCCCTTACGACAATCATGGTACGGTTTGACTTTTTTACAGCCATCGTTCGTCGCTAGAATCCAAGGTTCGTGACAAGCTTTGAGGTTCCGACGCAATCCTTAGAGAGGGCTAGTTCATCATCAACGTTCGTAGAAAGTAGTGCTGAATTATTTGGTGAAGACATTGTTGGGATTGTGTTTATGATTTTTTTTTCTTGAGTGGTGGAATTTATTATTCTCGTTTTCTAGTTATTGGATGTTTGGATGAAGGATTACTAATTAATCGATTGATAATGTTTATGATTGATTTCGTTGAATGAGTTGCTGCGTTTTAGTTATTTCAATTGGATTGAGTCTTGGTTGAATGTTGGAAGTTGAAATAATTCATTAGGAAAAGCATGATTAGTATTGGATAATGATATAGTGGAACTATAGTGAATGTATTGTTTGGTGTTTGATAATTAATTCACATTAAAATAATTTGGATGCTAGTTAGTTATTGGTCATGCATGATAAGAGTTAAGCGTGTTTAAGATCTTTCGTATAATGTTCGATAGTTCGTAATTGAGTTTGCTAAATTAGTTTTTCTACTTCTGTTTAAGAGGTTGACACCCTCGAATCAAGAAGAGTTTAAGTTTTCTTGAGTTAAGTCGATTTCAAAATCCCAATTCAAAAACCCCCTTTGATCTTTTGTTTAGAATTAGAAATTGTGTTATTAGTATAATAAACTTCATTGACTCCGATTTCTATTCTTCAAGAGATTCGACTCGAGTTAACTTGCCAGTCTACGGTGACCCTGTTCTCTTGTGGGCGAACTGAAACCTTTCAAAAGTAGACGCGGACTTGTTTAACTAGATTTTAATTTTGAAAGGAACACAAAAGTCCAGATCAAAGACCTTGAGGAATTTATCGATCATGTCAGAAAATATTGAGAGCATACATCTTTGAATGTTCCGGGGGCATTGCAAAGCCCAACTGGCATTCGTCAAAAAGCAAACGTTCCGCACGGGCAAGTGAAATTCATCTTTTCTTGATCTTCGGGTGCGATTGTGATTTGATAGTAACCCGACAACCCATCTAAGAAGCAATAGGACTGATGAACGGCTAGTTTGTCCAATATTTGTTCGATAAATGGGAGAGGAAAATGATATTTCTTGGTTGTCGCATTTGACTTTCTAAAATCGATACGCATCCTCCATCCCGTTGTAGCTCTTGTGGCCAAAAACTCTCCTTTTTCATTTGCAACAGCGGTTATGCCGCTCTTTTTCGGTACCATGTGGACGGGACTCACCCACTCACTCTCGGCGATTGCGAAAATCAAGCCCTCCTCGAGCAACTTCAATATCTCGGACTTTACGACTTCCTTAATATTTGTATTCAAACGCCTTTGGAATTCTCGAAATTGTTTGGCATCATCCTCCAATACGATCTTATGCATGCAAGTCGAGGGACTAATTCCCTTGATATCTTCAAGACTCCACCCAATAGCCCCTTTATGAGCCTTAAGCACTTCAATTAATTTCTCCTCTTCTTCTTGATTTAAATTAGCAAAGATAATGACTGGTTTGCTCTCCCCTTCTTCTAAATAGACATACTTGAGGTGACATGGGAGAGGCTTAAGCTCGGGCTTGTGCCTCCTCTCGACCTCATCAGGGGCTAACACGAACAATTCACCGATCCCCTCAAGACAATCTTCGAGCTTCTCAACGGGTTCGACTCTCAATCTATCATTGGCAATTTCCACCTCCCCTGCTAGAATCTTGTCGTTGCCCTTAATGACACTTGCACCATTGCTACCACGAAAACTGGTGGCACATTGAAACACCATTGAATCGACATCTTGCTCATAAAACTCACAACAATCCTTACTATCGTCGCTCATGCACGCCTCCATATGAACTAGTTCGACCAACTCTTGGATCTCATCAATAAGTAAGCAATCCGCATTATAGACGCTTGATGGAATCGATGGCAATTTGGACATAGAAAACGTTACCGATTCACCCACTATAGACAAAGTGAGATTCTTGTTACCAACGTCAATCAAGCATTGAGTTGTAGCCATAAATGGGTGCCCTATTAAGATCGGGTGTTCGGTGCCATCATTCTTCACCATGCCAACATCTAAGACTACGAAATCGACCGGAACCACGAGCCCCCCAACTTTGAAGAGAACGTCCTTGATCATCCGCTTCAGGTATCTGCTTGACCGATCGGACAATTGTAAGCAAATACGAGTCTCTTGAAGGAGCAAGTTCCAATTGTTCATAGATCGAAAACGGCATTAAATTAATACCCGACCCAGAATCAAGCATGCCATTAGTAACTTTTCCATTCCCTAGTGTGATATCAATACAAAACAAGCCGGGATCCGCCTTCTTAAGAGTTAAGAGATACGGTTCACAAACCATACTTGCCTCCTTGGATAGATAAACTCTCTCATTTGTAGCGCTCATGAGCTTTTTTGAGGAAAGCTCCTTGGAATAAGCGGGCCATCCCGGATGGCGTCTAACAAGGGGAAGAGTGATGTTTACGTTGGGTAATATATCATAGAGATTTTGAAAATGCGGGTCCTTCTTATCATTTTGTAGCTGGGAGGGATAGGGCATAGGGGCCTTAGACGTAGGAGGAGATTTATGGAGTCTATCGGGAGGTTCCTTTGACTAAGTGGGACCCATGGGGGTAGAATCGGGAGGAATAAGAACATTTAGAATAGAAATCACCTCCTCCTCGGACGGTAGGGCAACTTTATTATCAACCACCCTACCACTTCGAAGGGTCGTGACCGCATGAGCATGTGACGGTTGACTTGGCAATTTGCCTTTCTCATTAGCTTGCTTCAACATATTCACATCACTTGCTAATTGTCCCACTTTAGTGTTTATCTCATTCGTCGTGGCCTCAAGAGCAATAAACTGAGCATCAAACGAAGCCGAAAATGATTGCAATTGTTGCATAATAGCGAAGAGTGATGGATTGGAAGGTGGAGTAGGAGCATTCATCGGAATAGACGGACAAGATGGACCCGCGTGTTGATTAGCATAACCAAAATTTGGATGCATGCGGTTGCTCAGATGATACGGAGGATTGTGATTCGGTGGACGAGAAAAAGAAAGCTTGGCAACACCGGGTCCCGCTTGATACCCTTGAACCCCACATACCTCCTCCGACTGAGGCATCGGAATATAGAAAGAGGGGTTTGACGGACAATAAGTGGTATTTGACCAATCATTCCACATGATGCGCACGGGGGATCCGTACTTGGGCTTGACAATTTAGTCATTTGAGCCTTTCATAGCCACTAATTCCTTTTCCAACTCAAGCTCTCTAGGAGAAGAAGCTTCACTCACCTCATTGGTATTAGAATACAATGCCCAAGAAGACTTTTGTTGAGAATTGTCGGCAAGAGTGGTGAAAATCTTGAGAAGCACTTGAGGAGGTTGTTCTTTCATAATACCCCCGGCCGACGTATCCACCATATATTGGAATTACGGGTCCAGCGCCTCAGAGAAATTTTGAATAAGAAGTTCCTTTGGCATACGAAGATGTGGACAACTCGTGAGAAAATCTTGGAAACGAGCCCAAGCGGAGTGGAACGGCTCATTTTTCATTTGCTTAAATGAAATTATCTTAATTCTTAATCCGGCTGTCTTTTTCGTGGAATAGTAATGATCCAAGAATGTTGCCGAGAGGTTGTCCCATGTATGAATAGAATTGGGAGGAATCCCCATAAACCACGACAGTGCTTTATCTTGTAGAGCATATGAAAAACAATGGAGTGGAAGATGCTCTAAACTCATCATATTCGGGCGGTGAAAACTCGAGATTTGCCACATAAATTGCCGGAGGAATTGAAGAGGATCTTCCTTAGTGAACCAGTGAAAAATTGGAAGCCGAGCAAAATCAAGCGAACGGATATCAATAGCCATAACCTCGGGGGGGAAGGGATACACAAGACGAAATAGTCGATCCCACAAAGCCTTCTTTTAACTTCTTTCATAGCAAGGACGGGAGGGGCATATTGAGCATTAGGACTCATTCCCCCAAACAAAGCATACGGATCCGGAGTGTCCTCATGAATATTAGTATCAGCACCTCCATAACCGGGACCACCACCATTAGCATTCAAATTCACATTCGAAGCATGATTGAAGTTGTAAGCGGGAGGAACTCCATAAGGATCGGGAATTGGGCTTTGCATGTTTGGAACTTGTGTAGGAGCACCATAGCCCCCATACGGACCGGAATTTGGGGCTTGCACATTCGGAAAGGGATTGTGAGCACCATAACCTCCAAATGGACCACATACCCGAGAAGCTGTTATACCCAACATGGTTTGCACCATTCCCTCCCATATTGGGTTGACCATTGCTGTGAGCACCGGTGGCAACGTGGTTTGCACCATGCCCTCCTACGTTGGGAATGTAGCCTCCATTGCCATAATTATTGGGATTGAACGCATTAGAGGGATGAGGGAGAGGTGCGGTACCTTGGTGTAGGCCCATGGTGTGTCCATGAGTGGTAAAACCACTCCCTTAATTTCCTAGAGCGTGGTCGGGAGGGTTCGTTGGGTGGAGAGTCGAAATCCCAGGCTTATTACATGGTGGGGATTGCTTGACATGAACAACGGGCTCGGGAGTGCTAGATCTTTGAGGATCAACCAGTGGCGATTTTCCGTTGGGATTGGAAAATGGTCCGGTATTCGGAAGATTGTTTTCCATGTCAAAATGAGTACCAAGGGGACGTTGTAAATGCCTTAATTGCTCGGGATTCGAAATATAAGGAGCCAAATCATTTCCAAGGGTTCTACGACCTTGGATACACTCAATAAAAGTGTCAAATGCAAAAGAAATCTAGAAACACAAAGAAACTACAAGCAAATCAAAAACCTTAACCAAGCTGAGTCTCAACGGCGCCATTTTGTTTTGTAAGTTTTAGTGGTGTTGAAATAAGAAAAGTGGGTTCATGGCTCGGTATTATCGGAATTCGATTGTTTGTGTGAATCAATGTGTTTTTAGCTTTTGGAATATAAATTAAAACGAAAAACTATGAAAGTCAACTAACTAGGAAATGTAAAATGCAAGTTGGTCGGATGCCTCGAGCGTATGCCAAAATTGAAATAGCAAGCAAAAATGAAAATATGCAAGTAAAAGCAAAGTTTCACCAAGTACAACTAAAATAACTTAAAGTACAACCATTCATGCATGATCATAAAAATATAAATAATGCAAATTAGCAAAAATTGAAAGCACCAATAGAAAGAGCAATAAAAGTTGACGTGGAAGTTTAAATCTTTACGAAAAATAACTAGAGACGAAGTGTAGATCTAGGATTCAACTTAGAACTATGCATGAGAACAAAATCCACAATAAAGCATATGAAATACTCAAAATGAAAATGACCGAGGACTTGATCTATGACCTTTGTGTGTCACTCACCTAGATTCCATAGACAAATCACAAGATCTAACAAGAAATCTAAGAGCTAAGGCAAAATTCATGAAATGTAGAACATGCATGAAATTAAAGAAAAAGAAAGAAAATAAAGGAAAACTTACTTGAATTGAAAAGAGAATCCAAATACTTGAATGAAATTATAAAGCAAAATAAAATCCAAGGGAGGACTTGAACTCTTCTTAGGCTTACAAACCCAAGGCAAAGCATGAAAATTAAATCTAAAAACCTAAGAGAGATAAAATAAATCAAAAAACTAGAGAGTGAATTAATCCCAAACACTGATTCAAACTTTTTGTGCACCCCAATTATAGATATTTAAATTAAAACACGTAAGTTTGCTTGCAAGAGTACGAGGAACTTGTAGGGTGATGAATTTGACTCGATTCGTATCTCTCGAGGAAATAACTGTTCGGTCTTTTTGGATTTTTTTCTCAATTTACGAACTAGAATAAAATACATGCACATTTGGGGTTTCATAAGATTTTGAATTGATCATTATAAACTAAAGCAGTAATTAAACTAAGGATAATTAAACTAATTATTCTAAACTATATTATCAACTACGAGCAATAATTAAATTATCAATAAAACGCTACGAAGATTTAAATCTAATTAACGAATCTAAGAACTTGAACATAAGAAACTACCATGAAGCAATTGTATCATACGAATCTAAAAACGAATAACTAAGCATAAATCAACTTGCATAAATAAACTAAATAAATCCAATATCCAAGCATGAAATGATTAAACTAATTAGACTAGTTCTAGAATTAACTAAGAATTTAACTAAGCAATTAACTAGGAAAATAACTACGTAATTAACTAAGAGTTTAGAATACTTATTGGAACTAAAAAAGCGATGAAAATCTCCAGCTATTCAGGAGTTGAACGTCGATCTTGGGCGAAGATTGAATCCCGAACGTGAAATTTAAGTTTCGGACTCGTCGTTCTTCGATCCTTGATCTCAGTCTTCAAATATTGTTATATGATGTGGAAATATGTTTATTCTAAGCTCAAATACCCTAGGTAGTCGTGTGTCTCTCAAAAATCCGAAATATGAAGGGTATTTATAGATATAACAAGTCTTGGCGCACAAGAAACCCTAAAGAAATGAGATTCTGGCAGTCACGTCGACGTCGCGTCGATCAACGCGTGCTGGTGCTCAGCGTCGATGCTTCCTGGTGCTCGCGTCAACTAGGAGGGGGCGTCGACTGATGCGGTCATGGATCGACGCAACAGAGAATTGCATCGACTGAGCGTCGACCGACGCGTCTATGATCGACGCTTCAGAGAATTGCGCCGGCCTTGCGTCGATCGTCGCGGCTCATGCCTCGCGTCGATGCTCGCGTCGATCGACGCGACAGAGAGTCTGTCTCAGTTTCTCGATCTTTTTGCTACTCATTCACTGGAAAGCTCGTTCTCCATTTCTTGAACATCAACTTCATCTAATTACGCGCTGAACTCTTCCGGTTACTTAGCTGTAAGGTGAAAAACAACAAGATATCACCTATTTGCATCAATTACGATCAATATACGATAAAATAAGCTGGAACTATAAAAATATGGAATTACGCTTAAATCATCCAACTTATACCAAAAATAAATAGAAAAATGAACTAAAATACTAATAAAATAAGGACAAATCCACGTTAATCAACTACCCCACGCTTAATTGGTTTATTCGTCCTTTAACAAACGATAAATTCAAAGTATAACTAGAATGAAAATAAGTTCAAGCAAAAAGTCGTGCTATGCTACATACGTAATTTTGAAAATATAGGTACAAGTCACGCAACGTCAAACACTCCACCTATATTACATTGTCGCTTCAAAATTATATTCATGCATCCTCTCAAAAGGGAAATATATATGGGTGTTCGCTCTAAAGCACTCAAGCATCGCTGCATGGGACGTGTATACACTCAAATCATACAATTACATGCACAGTAAATAAGCACGGAAAATCAATCTCTTTTCAATCGCAAATTAAGTGTGTTATCAAAACTAAGAATCGGTAAGGTCTTTACGGGTTGTAATTTAAGGCTCTTTGGACGGGTGTGAAATATATAAGTCGTGTGGCTAAATCGCTCACTCAACCTAATCTAATCAAGAAGCAAATTGCTTCACCTCACTCAAAAATAAAAACCTTACTTAACTCTCATAACGTAGCCTTAAAATTAAGCTATTCCTCAACTCGAAACTCGTAAACCGACTGTAAGCTCAAACCACTTAAAAACAATTGAAGCTTATAAATATGCTTCCTTAACACAACTCTTGCCTTTAAACATTAGTCTTCAAGAAAATAAATAATAAAACACAAGCCTTTATTAGCGCGTAGGCAATGACTAACAAAAATTTACCAAGACTCACCATCCTTCTTTTTCTTTTCTTTTTTTTATTTTCCCCTTGTATTATTTTTTATGGGTTTTTTTTTTCTTTTAATTATTTTTTTTAGATGGTGGTCCTTACTTACAAAATAATAAATTCCTAATAAAAATTTCCAAGACTCAAATAACCAATAAAAATACGAACTCCTACCCCACGCTTTTAATGGGTTGTTGGGGTCGTCTCAAAAACACTCATGGCTATAGGCATGGATTATTTGGCTATGATTGGCTCATTTGGAATTTATAGTGGCCGAAATATATGGATATGGCCGGAATAGGGTTTTATATGTGCCTTAACCTCATTTTCAAAGTCAACTACACACAGCGGTTTCAAAGAGATATCAAAACTGGAGCTTATTCAAGCACATGCAATGATGATAAACACTCAGGCTACTCATAGGCTTTTTTTTTGCATGAAAAAGTTTTTGAATTGACGCTGCTTTAAAGGTTTTGCGAAATCAATTGTGTCCAAGTACCATTTTACAATATATAAATAACAATAAAATTTTTGAAATTTATGCACTTATGCACGCTCAAAAGACATGAACCTCAAATCAAACATAGTCAACTTGGACAGGCAAGCCACAATTAAGCGCAGAAATAGCAATTAATCACGTTTAAGCATTTAATTATTATAGGCCAAATAATAAAAATTACACAATTAAGCAATACAAATCACACTCGACCACCCCCCTCTCTAAAAATCCCGACAATCTCCTGATTGCTACAAAACATCCAAAATTCAAAAAGAGGAAGGAAAAAAAATATCCCTGAGTAGTCGAGCTGCTACCCGTTGATTTGTGCAATCGGCCGCTTCTTCAATGTACGTGATGTGAAATGCCCTAAGAAAAACAAAACAAACAAAAGCAAAGAAAATAACAATATTTTTAGATTTTTATATTTTTCATTTTTTTTATAAATAAAGCATAATAATAAAAATAAAGATACAATATTTAGAACTCGCGGGAACCATCATCCTCGGGGTTCTCATCGACGTCTATGCTAGGTTGGGGATATGCTGCCTCAAACCGCTCCTCGATCCTCGAAATGCGAGCTCACATCTTCCTTAAGCTCCGACGATTTTGCTCGTGGTTCGTGTCAATCTTTTCGTCGATGATTTAGAGTTTGTCGAACATCTTCAATTAAAATGCTCGGTTATCCTCGGAAAATTGGCCCCAATCGGGACTCAGGCCTGAAGTAGTATGTGGGGTCGGCTCCATCGTCGTATCTCCGTCCTCATCATTATGTCGAGACGAGGATCCTCCTTGAGTTGAAGACCTCACTCGGGGCGGAGGGGCACATGTAAGAGATAGTGAAGTAGTCCCGAGTGGATACAAACCGCTTTCGGCCGGATCGAACCCGAAGTGATGGGCGAGGCCGGTAATGTACGGTGCGAAGGAGAGAAGTGGTGTCTTGCTTCCCAGCGTACCCTTAGTAACGTTGTAGAGTCCTTGCAAGATCAACGGGTATAGCCGGACTTGACGACCATCGAGAAGAACTTGAAGAACATAGAGCTCGGACTTGGTCGCATAGGTGGCCTTGTTCTTGCATAAATGATGTGGCCGAGGATCTTATAGGCGACATAGAGGGCATCGTCTTGAATTTTCGAGCAAGGAAATCGCTTGCAATCGCCGTGTTCCCCCCGGTGATCATCCCCAAAAAGAGGCTAAGTCGAAGCCTTGAACTCCTACCGGGTGGTCCCCTTCGGCCGGAAAACCAAAGATGTTGCCAAAAATCTCCTCTTTAACAAAAACATCATTCCCACCTAGCCTACATGTGAACGTCTCATCGTTTTGGATCGCCAAAGTAGAGAAAAACTCGAGCATAATCTCGCTAAATCTGGGGAGGTGCATTTGTGCGAAGTACCCACACCCGAGGCCATCGACATAGCGGGAAAGGTCGGTGTGATGTTCCGAGCCATTCGAGGCCTCCTCCTCAAGTCCATTGATGTTCAAAGTCCGATGTGTAGCGAATCCCCATTTTTGAATAGTTTTAAATAAGTCCCCTTCCTTTTGTCATAAATTGGGAACGGTGCTCCATATTTCCCCGAGATATCTTTTCTTTTACCCGCTCGAGACATAATCAAACAATACGAAAGTGAACGGGAATGAAAAACCTTGAAAATAAACCTCTTTGCTTCTTTGGGGGATTTTGTCGAACACTTGGCGTGTGTGTTCAACAACCTAGAATTTTGAGTAATCCTTCCACCAACAACTTCCCAATACACAACCAACAACAATAATATAATCCCAAGAGAGTATAAGTGAAGTACTTCAACGTCACACGAACTTCATGTCGGAAAATTTTCAACTTGCCCCGGAACTGCTCCAAGTCTACCTTGCCCGTTAGAAAAATTCGCTCGAATGGAAGTTTGTTATGTGGAAATTTCTGAGTTTGTGGTGTGTGTTTTCTGGATTTGTAGTGAAAGGAGTATTTGAAGAAGGTAAGAATTTAGAAGGAAACAAGAATTTTGAAAATTTGAGTTGAGAAGAAGAAGAGGAAAGTGATAAGAGGAGGGGGGGGGGGGGGGGGGGGGGGGGTGCTTTCTTGTTTTAAAAATAGTTTCCAGGGTTTCTCCCGCGGGTCAAGATGCATGGGTCGGGTTTGGTGGGTCAAAATCCAATTTTTAAACGTTCCTGGGCCGGGTACAGGGTCGCGTCGATGCTGCATCGACCGACGCTAGCCCAATCGATGCGACAGAGAGCAATTCTTGGCAGGCGCGTCGACGCTGCGTCGACCGACGCGAGCAGTTTTGGCGCCGACGCGGGCGGCATTCTGGGTCGATTTTTTTCTTCGCTCGTTCGATCAATTCTCCTCGTTCGAGTCCTTCCATCTGTTCTAAACAATTAAAAATCAAAAAGAAGAATTGAATAAATTGGAAATAAGGTACAAAAGGATACAAAAAGCTCGGGTTGCCTCCTGAGAAGCGCAAATTTTAACGTCGCTTGCTCGACGCTATTTTTTTCATTTAATTCCAGCCGTGTGGTGGATCTCCATACTCCACCGACTTGTTATCGCGAGTCTTCTTCTGTTTGTCATAATAAGGCTTCAATCTATGCTTGTGAACTTGAAAGGATGAATTTTCGACCTCATCATACAACGTGGCTACTCCAAACTTGTCTAATTCTTTTATCAAGAAAGGTACGCACCATGCAGCTCCAAAACCAGCTGGGTTGTATTGACGTTCATGATTATACAGTATTAATTCTCCGACCTCATACTGCAAGTTTATGAATTCTTTGGTGCGAACTTCTTTTGATTTCTTCGCTTCCCTCGTCCAATCATTGAGGTATGTCTCGCCCTTGTTCTTCACATATATGAAATTTTTGTTAGGGTCGAGGAAATCGTGCATAGAATGATTCATCGGTGGCTTCAACTCCACATCTAATTCATCTCGAAACTCGTCAATAATATCGCTCATGTCGATACCTAGTAACTCGATTAACTCTTCTCCACTCAAATGCTTCTCCTCGTCAAACTCATCAACCTCCTCACCGAAGTCATCTTTTTGAGTATCCTCCTCCTTCCTCCAAAATCCGGCATCGTACCCGTCGCCTAATTTGTCTTCAAATACAACTCCCATAAGCTCATGAATGCATGATGTAACGGGATCAACGAACGAACAGTCATCTATCATGGCAGGGGTAGGAGTATTTTGAATATCCTTTAGAGAAAACGTCACTTTCTCGCCCAAAACGGTCATGGTCATCCTCCCTTTGTGAACATCAATTAGCGTATGGGAGGTAGACATAAACGGGCACCCCAATAAAATGGTATGCTCAGTGCTTTCAGCCAGTACCTTGCCAATGTCCATAACCAAAAAATCAACCGGAATTACGAGCTCTCCAACTTGTACTAAAACATCCTCAACTATTCCCAAGGGTAGTCGGGTTGAGCGATTGTCCAACTGTAGATGCATGGTCGTCGGCTTTAGTGGTCCAAGATCAAATTCTTGATAAAGCGAATATGGCATTAGATTAATTCCTGCTCCGAGATCTAACATTCCTATTGCTTTTTGCCCATTAGCCAATGAAATAGTGATGCAGAAACTTCCAGGATCGTGTTCCTTGGGTGGCAATGGCTTCTTAAAAACCGCGCTAACTTCCTTTGGCAATGGTACGTATTGCTTCATCACCAAACGTCTCTCTCTCGAGGCAAGTTCCTTAAAAAATTTGACGTAGGCGGGCATTATTTTGATTACCTCCAAAAGTGGTAGGTTGATATTGACGTTTTTCAAGAGGTTGTATAGCTCCATGAACCTCTTGTTCTCTTTCGCTGGACGTAACCGACTAGGAAAAGGAGCGCTAATTGTTTCAGCCCGAAAAGTAAACGACCTGAATGACACTTGAAAGCCCAAGAGCTTCCTGAACCTACACCACAAAGACAGATTAGAAAGGACCACCGGTGGTTTTCCGGTGGAAACCTCTCCGATGCTTAAGTCAGTAAGCGTTTTGAGATGTTTTCCAGAAAGAAAGCAGGAATGCTCAAGAGAATGACATACCTCTCTCAGCCTTGGGGCTGAGACATTTATAGCTTATTCTTGTGGGGACCCCAGCCGGGATCCTAGGAACACGTGCCGCGAATCATGGGCCGTTTGGGAAACAGTTTCTGAACAAGTGGTCCCACTTGTTCCTTCTTGGGCAAGCCGAAGGCTAGGTCTGACCAAGCCAGCGAATCTTTTATTATTTTCAGGACTGCTTAGTCAGGAATACTTTTGAAGTGGGCAGATCGGCCCCGTCTTCCATCTGCAGTCGCTACTGATTTCAGCTCTTTCCTAATTTAGATCTGGCTGGAATATCTAGAAGTTCCCCAGTGGGGACCCCTCTCCTAGATTTTAGGAACAAGGCCCGTAAGTCCAGGATCATCCAGGTGATGAATGGTCCCCTATTTGTCTTTTCCTTTACTATTAAGTGCAGGTCTTCCTCAATCCAGGTCTTATCAATACTGCCCTATCAAGCATCCTTAATTTGCATCGTTGATTGCTTCGGCAGTGATGGCTCATCTTTGCTAAGGGTGTTGTTCGGAATTATCCCTTGAATGGATCCAGGAACATATCTATTGGTGGATTTATGTAGCTTGTCCACTAGTGTAGAGATAATTTCTTCATCCTGGTCCACTATGCCATTGTCGATCTTCTTCCCACTGCGAAGGACATGAACTGCCGATGCTTGTTCTACTTGTCTTGGAAGTTTACCTTTTTCTTCTGAGAGTTTGGCTAAGTGAGTTGATAATTGGCCTGTTGCTTCTTCAAGTTTCCTCTGCCCAGCCGTATTCTCAGATATAGCCTTCTTCATGTCAGTGATCTCATTTTTAACTTCAGCGAGTCCATCTCGATTTTTAAGAGTCTCGGCCACTTGATTCTGCTGCCAAACCAATAGCTGATCCGTTGACTGAAATGTTGTAGGCACCTGCCCTTGCGGATTATTTTGTGGAGGTGGCAATGGTGCTTGAGCATATTGTGGTGGAGTATATTACGGATCAGGTGGCATATGATTTGGGTTTCCTGGGCCCCACTTGAAAAGAGGATTATCACGTTGCAGAGTGTACTTCTTTTGGTTTGAATAATTCTGAATTGCGTTAACGTCTTCTTGCTGCTCAATGTTGTTTGGGAAACGTCTGCTAAATGTTGGGGGGATCCACACTGGTTACAAGTTACAGTCATCTTCTGTGCAGCAGCCTTGCTCGCCCGCTCGACTTTCCAAGCTGCCAATTTCTCGTCAAATATCTCCTCACATTTCGCTTTGACTAACTTGCCGTCATATAAATCAGGATCGGGAATGGAAACCTCATTTACCTTCACTTTATGAGGCCGAGAGTTGGTTTGTCTAGATTTCTCGCTTTTCTGGTGCTCGGCATTGACGCTGACTGGTGCTCGCGTCGACTGGGCAGGGGCGTTGACTGACGCGGTCATGGATCGATGCAACAGAGAATTGCGTCGAATGAGCGTCGACCGACGCGTCTAAAATCGACACTTCAGAGAATTGCATCGGTTATGCGTCGATCATCGCGGATCATGCCTCGTGTCGATGGCGCGTCGATGCTCGCGTCTATCGACGCGACAGAGAGTCTGTCTCAGTTTCTCGATCTTTTTGCTACTCATTCACTGGAAAGCTCGTTCTCCATTTCTTGAACATCAACTTCATCTAATTACGCACTGAACTCTTCCGGTTACTTAGCTGTAAGGTGAAAAATAATGAGATATCACCTATTTGCATCAATTACGATCAAAATACGGTAAAATAAGCTAGAACTATAAAAATATGGAATTACGCTTAAATCATCCAACTTATACCAAAAACAAATAGAAAAACGAACTAAAATACTAATAAAATAAGGACAAATCCACATTAATCAAACACATGCAAGAGTTGGGAGGAGAGTGGATTTCTTCTTTGGGGCAAGAGGTGGGGTTTATATAGTTGTTTGTAGGGGCAAAGATGTCAAAATTCAAAAATTCCCGGACGTGCAGTTGATCGACTGGCTGTCGATCGACCGATATGCTTCATCCATGCCCAGCTACTGTCGAGCAGTCGATTACGCAGCTTTCAATCAATCTATGGTTCTCAGTCGATTGACTTGCAGTCAATCGACTAAGTGATTTAGCTACTGCTGAGCAGTCGAATCTGGTAAGTTGTAGTCGATAGAGCTGTCGATCTTCTGACCAGTCGATTGACTGCCCTGCTGCTCCCAGCTCGGTTTTCTCGTTTTGGCATGGACATTGGGTTCCAATGCTTTGGCTCGAACCTAGGCACATCCGGGAACAACTCTAACTCATTAAACCACCTACAACATAAGAATTTTAAGCTCAAAAACCCATGAATCAAACAAACTTCCTCAACAATGGATAAATAAAGCTCAAAACATTAAAACAAGAAAACAACCTAAAGTTCTAATGAAACTCGACTCAAAACTACTAAAAACGATACTAAACCCTAACTAAAAGCACGAGAAAAATTCCACAATTACATGCAAAAAAAACTCTATATTTACGAGTTGTTTAATTCTATATTACTGTTATGATATTATTATGCAAACAATTGGTTATAGTCGTATAGTGCACACAAGTACCCATTTTATCTTTCAATTGGCACCAAAGCAAGTTACTTTTTTCCAGGTTGATCCAGAACATTGATTTGAATGTTTGAACAATGTGTGGTTGGTTCTATTGTATGACCACCTTCTTAAATGTACCAAATTACCCCAACTAGAAAACTATGATGAAAGTTTTCTTACACTCATAAGGGATTAAATGTTGGAAGACGGTTGAATTTTGTTGGTATTTGCCAAAAATGCAAAGTAAAAAGAATGAAGATGTTTTAAATCCAGAATCATTGTGGACTGATGTTGATAAAGTGGCATGTGATGCAAATGATAGAACTTTGTATATAATCTATAAAGTGGTGGATGAAAATCAGCACAAGATGATCTCAACATGCAATATTGCCAAAGATGTAAGGATCATACGTCAAAAATAATTGGAAGGCAATGACTCTGTATGAACATATAAACTTCAACTTCAAAATCAATTTGATGATATGCACATGAGTAAAGATGAAAATATTGAACAATATTATGCAGGCTTTGTGATATTGTTACTCAATGCTTTACTCTTTGAGCACCCCTTTCTGTAACTAGATATGTTCAAAAGATCTTGAGATCTTTATTTGAAAGGTTCAAGATGAAACTCACTGCTCTTGAGACATCAAAGAACATTGCTTTCATGAAAAATAATGAGCTAGTAGATGAACTCGAGGCATATGAGTTAAACAATGGTTATGATATTATCAAACCTTAAGATGTTTCTTTCAAGACAGAATTGTTCCAACAATAATTTAGAGATGATGAAGAAGAAAAGATGGAATTAGATTATTTTAATCCAAGTTATGGCATTGCTTTCTCAAATTTATGACATGATGATAAAATATAAGTCAAGTCAAAATCTTATAAATGGGATCCATATCGAAAGAATTCAATGTCATGAGTTCGTGGGCTTTAGACATTTTCAAGATGAGTGTCCCAACTTTCTTAGAAAATAAAACCAACTCAATGTCACTTGGGGTGACATTGAACCAAATGAAGTGCCTAGGTTTAATGAACTTCTAAACAATACAACTTTGTTTCATTCTTTTGGAGATTCAATGTGGTTGAATTCGCATGTTCAGACACACTGTTCTAACAAAACAACTTAGGTAATTTGTTGTTCCAACAGTTACCTTTTAATTTCGATTGTTCTAATGATGAAACATGTCCCACCGTTGAAGAAATGCACAATATGATTGAGCAATTGGATGAAAAATGTACTGAAGCTAACCATGTCATCAAGAATCTCAAAATCTGAGTCAAAGGGCTTATTGGGTTTAGAAAACAAGTTGATGTAAAATAAGTGGACATTCACTACCTTCGAGTTGAGTTGCTTAATTTGAGAAAAGCTAACAGATAATTGAGTGAAAGGTTGAATGAATGTCATTTTCATAACAAAGAATAAGAGAACAAGTTGTTGTTGATGACATTTCAAACAGACACATTTGACTTCAAACAAAATATATCAAAACAGGTATGTAATGAAAAGAACCAAATTATTGCTTCTCTAAATAATAAGTTTTTTGAAATGCTGAAAAAATTCTTCAAGAAAAGTATGCGGAGGTATAAGAGCTAAAATGAGAACTTTTATGAGTTATATAGTATAAAATTGTACTTATAGTCGAGCTGGACAATGCCAACCAAATTATGAAGAAATTCAATTATGGTAAGGCAAAACTAGGAGGATTACTAGTCATGGGCAAGATAAAAATTAATCATGATGGAATAGGCTTTAATAAAATGAATTCTAATTCTGCATACGACACTACTTTTGTCAAGTCTACTCACATTGTTCCTCTAACTGATAAGAAAGCTACCAATGTCGAATCTTTTATTCTTACCTTCAAAAGTCTCCCTACATGAGGTCTGTTTGTCTGTATAACATCCACGTAAAGGTTTCTAGCATGGTGCAAGACACATGTTCAAACACCAAGAACAAATATTAACCAGAAAGATAAGTTTGTTCCAATATGTCACTATTACGGCATACGTGGTCACATTCGATAATATTTATTATGACTTGTCTACTGGTTATGCTGAAAACTAGAATTTTCCTAGAATCCTTGTGAACATACCTAAGACTAAGGTTGATTTTAAGAATCATGCTCAACCTAAGACTTGGGTTAAAAAGAATGAGACTGAGTGTTTTTCATCGTTACTTGCATGTCATGAAAGTCATAGTGAGACTTGGTACTTTGATAGTGGTTGTTCACGCCACATGACTGGTGTTAGGTCTAATATTATTAGTTTTTATCCAGTCAATGAGAGTTTTGTTACTTTTGGAGATGGTTTCGGAGAAAAATGATTGGAAAGGGCACATTCAATGTGAGTGGGTTGCCCAAATTGTGTGAGGTCCTCTTTGTTGAAAATTTAAATGATAATTTAATTAGTGTTAGTCAGCTTTGTGATGAAGAGATGTGTGTTGGATTTAATGATGAGAAATGGTGTGTTTATGATAAACTTAACAATATTTTTCTTATAGGGGAAAGATCAGCAAAAAATTATTATCTGATCAAACAGGACATTTATTGTCATTTCACTTCTTTTGATGTGTTTGATCACACTGACTATGTTCATTTGGTTAAATGGTTTACATAAAGTGTTTATCCACCAAAATTGTAGAACATAAATTTCAAAGTGTATGCAACACACCACTATGTTAAGCAAATGCTAGAGAAATGCATGTTAAGAGGGTGGGAGTGATGTTTTCATTGAAAAGTATGTTGCGAACATAGCGGGTTGGAATTGTAGGCACAACTCGTTATTCAATTATTTGTGTCTTCCTTATACAGTGTATGCAAATCACTTCAAATATTATTTGAAAATGTAAGAAATCAAGCTTGTGTCCACTTAGTAAGGTCAATGTCACAAGTGGTATTGATTTTCTCTTTGGTTGTTCTTACAACAGTTGTGATGATTTGTTTTGTGATAACATAAGTAACTTCAATATTTTTAAAAGTCCCTTCCAACATTACAGAACCAAACATATTGATATGAGGTATCACTTCACCAGGGGTTTGGTTGAGGAACGTTGTGTTAAAAGTACTCAAACTAAAGACCAAATTACTGATATTTTAACTAAATCTCTTGATGGAAAATGGTTTATTTCCTTGAGAAGATTTTTAGGAATTTGCATCATGTAAAGTAAAAAAAAATACTATGTGCACTCATATATGTATCCCACTAGGCAATATTTTATTTTTCTATTTGTTTTTCCCAATTGCATTTTGCTGTTCGAATGGATAAGCTGTGATTTTATTTATTCCTGGTGTTCCAAAAATATACCACAAAATTCATATTTGTTCTAAATAAGATAAGAGCTACCATTTCAAAATATTATAGAGTGAAATTTATCGTTACGAAAAGAGCTACCTGCAAATAGGAAATGTGAAATGTGTGACAGCTACTGATCAGTTTTGTTCGAACAATATGTATTTGGTTGGGATAAGGATGCTATTAGCATCAGTTTAATTTAATTTTTTTTTATTATGAATTTACTTTGTCACAATGTATTCCCCTGACATCATTGTGATTGTTCTCCTAATGAAGCTATATGTAAAGATTTGGTTGTTGGTCAATGCATCAATTTGTCATAGGATTATCTTCCGTCATTATTGAGGTTGCACACCCAGTGAAACTATGTGTGAAGTTCACTTTATAATTCAACACATCATATTATCACAAGGTAGCCTTCCGACTTAAGAGCGAATGTGCACATAATGAGATTCGATGTAAAGACTGGTACCACAAATAAAAAGGGTAGCCTTAAACTTTGTAGTGGTTGTGCACATAGTAAAAAGTGGTATGCATGTTCAGACTATCACATTAAAATAGATTTGAGGTTTGCTTTCCAATATAAGTGCGGCTGGTATATAATGATATGTGATATATTCGCAAAAGGAGTTATAAGGGATATTTTTGATCCTATATTATTTTACTATCTCAAGCAAGATTAGATTTTAGCTATATACTTGGTGGAACGGTGTGGGACATTATGTCTTGTGGTGATGATATTCGAATACGCAAAAAAAAAAAAACATATATACATAGATAATCCCGCATACATTTAATATTTTTTAGACATATATTGCACTCGAAATCTCAAGGAGATTTCTTTGTTAAGGTGAGTTGTTTTTGGGAAAAAATACCAATGTGTTTCACCCAGAAAACTTGCTACAAAAGAAAATGCACCTTCGCCTGAGAATTTCCCGACCTGCAATGCACAAAAACACGTTAGAAAGGACCTCCGGGGGTTTTCCGGTGGAAACCTCTCTGATGCTTAAGTCAGTAAGCGTTTTTGATCAGAATAAAATAAAGCAGGAGAGGAATGCTTGAGATTGCGTACCTCTCAGCTCTGAGGTTTGGATATTTATAGTTTTTCATCAAGTGGGGCCCTTCCGAGATCCCAGAAACAGAATTCCATGAATCTCGGGCCGTTATTCACAATAGCCAGGTCGCTCCCTTTCCATCTAGGAAAAACCAGACCAGGAAAGTACCAGATCATTCCCTCTCATTCTAGGATGGGTCATATCAGGGTAATATCCGGAGTGAGCTAGATCAGGACAATCCGCACCCCACAATCTCCAGTAGCGTAAGCTAGGATTAAGGCTATATTTGAAATGCTTCGTATTCAAGGACGATTATCATCCCAACACGTCTCCTAGGGTACTGTACTTTCAACAGGTCAGCGACGGTTACAGCCCCCAGCACGTGTCTTCGGGTACTGTCCCTCTGACAGGTATTAAATGCGGGAATCCCATTAAGATCCCGCTTTTTCCTCAAAATTTGTTTTTTGATAATTCTCTTTCCCTTTTTCCTTCTCTTTTCCCGGTTCATTTCTCATTTTTTCTCTTCCTCACCAAACGCTCATTTCCTCTCACAGTTTTCCTCCACTTGTAGCTTTCTCCTTCCTAAGCAGTTTTCAATCACCTCCAAAGAAAACCAGGTATTTTTTCCGGTCTCTGTCCTTTTTCAAATTATGTCTACTCAATCGTCTTCTTCCTCCTCTTTTGATCTGAGTTCAACCCCCTCTTCTCCGGTAGCATTCTCTTCTTCTCCGAACACTTCTACCAAGTGGGTTCCCCTTATTCCAGGACATCCCGAAAACATCATCTCTATCCTCAGTGACAGAATGGTAGTGGGATTGAGATCAAAATTTCATATCCCTTTAGAATACTCGCTGATTAATCTCGGCCTAGGTGAGAGAGACTACCAACCCCGCGCCGATCACCTGACTTTCTTCGTAGATCAGTTTCAGGCGGGGATGCGCCTCCCAGTCAGCCCTTTCATCTAAGAAATCGCCCAGTTGTATAAAGTACCAGTGCACCAATTCGTCCCTAACTTGTTTAGGATAATTATAGGTTATAATATAGCTATGAGGTATACCGGACTTACCCCCACAGCCCCGACGTTCTACTCACTATTCCAGGCCAAGAGCGCTCCTTCTGGATACTTTTACTTGTGTGCCCGCGCCGGTGTGCATTTTTTGACCAGTGGTTCTTCCTCCAACAAATCTTGGAGGAAGAAGTTCTTTTTTGTGCACTGCTCCAGTGATTGGGGTTTTCTCGCCAAATCCATAGACCAACTCCCCACCCAAGCTCAATTATTCGTAGGAGACAGGCCTCCCCGCCTGAAGAAGATTATTGATGTCTTGAACAAAAATGTTTTTAACCTGACCAAGCTTCTTAAACCCTCCACTCTGGATTTCTTTAATTTCAGAGAAGAAAAGGGTCCCTTGACCCCTGAGATGGGTATATATCATGAAAATATTTATTTTGTTCTTTTCTCCTTATCCACTAGGTAGATCTGTCCTTTAAACAGTTTTTTTGTTGTTGTTGCTTTCTTTTGTAGACAATATGATGCGAAAGTTGCTGGAATCCCAACAGGTCACAGCGGCTCCTAAGAGAAGGTCGCAAGGAGAGCAGGCTGCTGGATCATCAGAGATTCCCCCATCAGCCCGACCTGAACAATTTGAGGTGAGACCTGAGCGGCGCGAGGCATCCACTGTGCTCGAAGTGGATCTGAAAATCCCCTCTGATTCAGGGGAGGAACAGGAGCTCCTCTCTCGAAAGCGAGCCCGATCCGTAAAGGGGGTGGCCTCGTAAGGGGCCAAGGTGGTCAATCCTAATGCCACCCTGTTTACTTGTGCTTTGTCCTCAACTGTTCGGGGGAAGTGGCTATCCAGTTCATTCAGGGCCAATGCCCAGCTTCAGATCAAAAGACTCTGGAAAAGTGGACCGACCCAGAGTTAATCGAATCATTATGCCAGGACGAGGCCAGGGTAATCTTCCTTCTCTTCAATACTTGCTTTTGCTTTTTGATGTTACCATAAGTTTGATTTATTCCTTCTCAGGCCACGGAAAAGAGATCCATACTGGTGGCCCGTGTCAGGGGCTCCCTTATGAACGTAGACCTAGTCAAAGAGCACGATCTTCTTAAGGAAAAGTAGAAGAAGTTGATGGCACTTTGCAAGGAGAGGGGGTTTGAGATAAAGAGGGCTAGGACGGAAGAGTCAGTTGCCAGAGAAGGAAATGAAAAGGCCCGGGCAGAAGTGTTAGCAGCCAAGGAGAAAGAGGAGGAGGCACGATCAGAAGTGGAAAGCCAAATTGAGGCATCTCTGGCAAGGGGTCGGGAGGAGGGCAAGACTGAATTTTTAAATTCAGAGGATAGTCTCCAGCTTATCCAGACCACCAGGGAGGCTACCAAGAAGGTCTTCCTCGAATCAATGGATCTCTACAAGCTCTTGGTGCCGGAGGCTTTAGTATACTTCAACCTTGGCCTTGATGCTTGTGAGAAGTGGTTCAAGGAAAATCCCTCACTCCCCTACGATCGGATCAAACCCATTCAAGGGAACCCTGAGCCCACCAGCTTTTCCTACTCGGTCGAGGGAGATCATTTGCACCAGCTCGGGGATCACAAATTTTCAGGGCATGTCCTCCAGCTCTTCCACTCCTCTACTCCCAAGTCTTCCCCTCAGCTAGACCAGAATGTGGTCCTAGCTCTGACTGCCTCTATTCCCTCCCCAAACTTCGCTGGTCTGGGTGAGCTGTCTGGCGGGGTGTCACCCAGCGATCTACCAGAGGAGGATGATGTGGAGAAATTTGCTAGAGACCTGGACGTCGGGGATGGTGATATGGCGAACTAGGCTAGTATGGGCTGTTTTCTGCTTTTTCCTGTTCTGTTTATAGATAGATCTGTTTGCTTTGCTTGTGTGGCTGATCTGTCTTTTTAAACATTCTTGCCTGTAACTGAATAATTTGTCGTTTAATGGCTTTTGTTCTTAGGGTTTCCTTGTTTTAAGGAAACCCTAGTACTATTTCGTTATAAATCGCGTGCATCTGCTTTCTTTATATACGTGCCTCATACTTGCGCATTTCATTTTCATTATGGCTTCCTCATCTTTGATTGAAGAAATTGATATTGTAAAGAGAAAAAATCTCTCACTTTTCGCTGAGAACTTCAAACTTGTTGTTCTCCGGGATAAAATTTCTCAAGTGTGCCGGCTTCTGGAAAGGAAAAGGCATAGAAAACGCTACTACAAGCGTGAATGGGCTGAACTCCGCCAACTGGAGGAAGAGAAGGTCGATTTAGTCGAGTCAGTAGGTCGGCTGGCCACCGCCACTAGTGAGGCTCATGCTATTTCTGGGTGGGCGGATAGGTATCGTCAGCGCCTTCATGAAACCGAGAGAGAGATGTGGTGTATTCGCCGGATTCTGGCCTCTGACAAGAGGGCTTCTTCTTCCCATGGCTGATTTTAATTTCCGTTCTTGATGTATTTTCCCAGATTTTCTGTTGTTTTCATGAGCGTTTCATTTTGTGTCTTCCTGCACTTCTAATTAAACTCGCCAAGTTTTGCTTGTAAAAAGTGGCGTAAGTATGTTCCATTTCATGTAATTCTGGCTTTGGTTCTTAATGAATGATCTTTTTTGGGCAGAGAAACTCTTGTTGATAGTTAGATCTGGTTCCTCGGGGCAGCCTTTAGAAAATTCCAGTTTTATTGACCATCAGTTCAGGAGAATTGGAGCACCCGCTCTTAGCCAATCCTGGCTTATCTGCCAATCAGTTCAAGAAAAATGGGGCATCCGCCCTTAGCCAATCCTGGCTTAACTGACAATAAGGTCAGAAAAAATAGGGCATCCGCCCTTAGCCAATCCTGGCTTAACTAACAATTAGGTCAAGAAAAATGGGGCATCCGCCCTTAGCCAATCCTAGCTTGATTGACAATTAGGTCAGGAAAAATGGGGCATCCGCCCTTAGCCAATCCTTGCTTAACTGACAATCAGGTCAGGAAAAATGGGTCATCCGCCCTTTGCCAATCCTGGCTTAACTGACAATTAGGTCAGGAAAAATGAGGCATTCGCCCTTAGCCAATCCTGGCTTAACTGACAATCAGGTCAGGAAAAATGGGGCATCCGCCCTTAGCCAATCCTGGCTTAACTGACAATCAGGTCAGGAAAAATGGGGCATCCACCCTTAGCCAATCCTGGCTTAACTGACAATCAGGTCATAAAAAATGGGGCATCCGCCCTTAGCTAATCTGGCTTAACTGACAATTAGGTCAAGAAAAATAGGGCATCCGCCCTTAGCCAATCCTGGCTTTTGCAGTTTTATTGACCATTAGGTTAGTTCGTAATAAAATATGGGTAGACTCAAATTATCATTATATAAATAAGTTTCATAAAGCAATCTTACACATAGTATTTACGTAAGTTTGATATATCCCATGCTCGGGGTACTCCGACTCCATACATTTGTTCTAATTCATAGGCTCCGCCTGCCAGAACTCTTATAATCTTAAAGGGTCCTTGCCAAGTGGCATCCAAATTTTCCTTGGCATTTCCCAGATCGGCTCTCCGCAAAACCAGATCTCCTACTTGAAAACATCTCTTTACCACTGTTTTGTTATACGCTGCTTGAACTCGCCCTATTATATGTTCCATCTTGACAATAGCACGTTCTCTCTTTTCCCCAACCAAATCCAATGCATCCTGTATTAATAGGTCATTCGGATATGTATCGAAGCTTTGGGTTTGGTGAGTTTCCAGACCTATCTCAGCGGGTATATAACAGCGTCCATGCCATATACCAGGCTAAATGGGGTTTCTCCAGTGCTCTCCTTAGGATTAGTACGATAAGCCTAGAGGATTGAACTGAGCTCTTCTACCCATTTCCCACCTGAACTCTCAAGGCGTGCCTTGATCCCTTGCACTAAGATGCGATTGGTCACCTCAACTTGACCATTTGCCTGAGGATGATAGACAGAGGTGAAGTGTTGGTCTATCTTCATCTTAGTGCACCAAGATCTGATCTTAGCTCCCATAAACTGTGTGTCATTATCCGAGACCAGTATCCTAGGGATGTCAAATCGACATACTATGTTTTTCCATAAAAATCCCATCACTGCATCCTCCGTAATCTTTGCCAGAGCTTCGGCATCTATCCATTTGCTGAAATAATCAATGGCGATAATTAGGAACTTCTTCTGAGCTGGAGCCGTGGGGAAAGGTCCAACCAGGTCTATTCCCCATTTCGAAAATGGGCAGGGAGAGCTCATTGTCATGAGCTCTTCCGCTGGCCGTTGAACCAAGGGAGAGATCCTCTGGCACTTGTCGCACTTCCTAACGAAGTCTTCCGCTTCTTTTCGCAATAATGGCAAAAAATAGCCAGCCCTCATGACTTTGCTCGACAAAGTCCTAGTGCCCATATGATTACCACAGAAGACTTCATGGATTTCTCTGAGGATGTGGGCGCCTTCCTTTCGGCTCAGGCATCTCAGAAGAGGTTGTCCAAACCCTCTCCTATACAACTCTCCTTTGATCAGGCAAAAGCGAGAGGGTCTGATCCTAACCTTTGTTGCCTCTCTTTTATCATCTGGCAGCTCTCCTTTTTCCAGATATAATCTGATTGATGACACCAGTCTGTCTCCTCTTCTAAAGCATGTACCTCTTCTTCTCCATACTCCTGGTATGACATTAGGAGAGTGATCACCTTTTCTTGACAATCCGTTGTTGAGCTGGCTATCTTGGCCAGGTAGTCATCTCGGCCATTTTCCTCTCTGGGAATTTGATGTACCGTCAAAGAGCTCATGCTTCCAGCAAGTTCACAAAACTGGGCCAAATATTTTTGCAGGTGTTCTTCTCTGGTTTTGAATTCTCCTTTTATTTGTTTACATATAAGCTACAAATCTACCCGCGCACATACTCGATCCGCCCCCAAATCTCTTGCCATCCGGATTCCTCTCAGCAGGGCCTCATACTCTGCAGCATTATTGGATAACGGGTAGTTCATGAGCACTGCATACTCTGTGGTAATCCCCTCCGAGTTTATTAGCAATACCCCTACACCACAACCGAGGTTGCTAACAGAGCCATCGGTGTAGACCGTCCATTCCCTTGTCTCCTCGAGAGAGTTGGTCATCTCCTGCATGAAGTCCACCAATGCCTGGGCCTTAATTGTTGTTCGTGCTTCGAAATTGATATCAAACTCACTGAGCTCGATTATCCACTTCACTAAGCGTCCCGAGGCCTCTGGTTTATCCATGACTGATTTCAAGGGTAAGTTAGTTCTGAACACCACATTATGCGAGAGGAAATAGGGGCGGATCTTGCGAGCTGTTCTGACCAGAGCTATCATGGCTCGCTCCACCTCTACGTACCGAAGCTCAGCATCATGAATGATCTTGCTCCAGTAGTACACCGACCTCTGCATCTTTCCTTCTTCCCTGACAGGACCATGTTGACAGCTTGCTTTCCCACAGATAAATACAAGATTAAGGGCTCCCCCTGGACAGGTTTGGTAAGCAATGATATCCCGACCAGGTACTCCTTCGTCTTTTGAAATGCATCCTAGCATTTCTCATCCTACTGGAACGGGGCTCTTTTTCGTAAGGCCTGAAAAAATGGCAAACTTTTTTTGGTCGAGCGTGAAACGAACTGCTCAGGGCTGCTATCCGCCCGGCCAAGCATTGCATTTCCTTAACATTTTTCGGTGGCTGCATATCCATGATAGCCTTGACTTTCTCTAGGTTTTCCTCTATCCCCTTTTCCGTGACTATGTAGCCCAGGAACTTTCCATCTCTTACCCTAAACATGCATTTTTTGGGGTTGAGCTTTATCTTATACTTCCTCAGAGTATCAAAGGTTTTCCTTAGGTCATCCGCGTGTGAGACTTCTTTCACGCTTTTGACCACCATATCGTCCACGTAGACCTCCATGTTGCGCCCGAGCTAATTTTTGAACAGTTTATCCACTAGCCGTTAATATGTGGCGCCCGTGTTCTTAAGCCCGAACGGCATGACCACGTAGCAATAGGTCCCTTTCGGAGTTATGAAACTAACTCGCTTCTGGTCATCCTTGGTTAGCCTAATCTGGTGGTATCCCTACGAGGCGTCCATAATACTCAGGAGTTCACAACCTGATGTGGAACCAACCAGTTGGTCTATCCTCGGTAGTGGATAGTGATCTTTAGGGCAGGCCTTGTTAAGATCACGGAAGTCTATGCACATCCACCAGTCTTCTTCCATCTTTGGTACCAGGACTGCGTTAGAGAGCCATTCTGGGAACTGTATCTCCCGGACATGCCCAGCCTTTAGTAATTTATCCACCTCTCCCTCAATAATAGCTTCCTTTTCTAGCCCGAAGTTGCGCTTTCTTTGATTTACTGGTATAATCGTCAGGCTAATGTTGAGGTGGTGCTCGGCTACCGCTGGGTCTATCCCGACAAGATCCTGGGGAGACCAGGCAAAAATGTATTTGCTGTTTCTAAGCAGGGCAACCAAATCCACTAACACCTCAGGACTGAGGGTTGTCCCTATGCGGAGGACTCGACTATCGTCCCCTGGGACTACCTCAACTTTTGTTAAATTCTCCTCTCTCCGAGGTAGGTCAGGTCTGGTGTTGTCCACCTTTGCCCTTTTACATCTTCCATCTTCCTCAGTGCGCCGAACACTATCCACGTGTGTGCGCCTTGCCATGTACTAATCATCATGGACTTCCCCCACCCCGTCCTGGGCAGGGAATTTCAACTTCATATGGTAAACAGAGATTACAGCTTGCAATTGGCTCAGCGATGTCAAAGCATGACATTGTACGAGGAGGGTACATCTACTACCAGAAAATGCACCGACCTGGTCTATCTGAATGGGCCATCCCCTGATGTCACTAGGAGATTTACTGATCCCAACGGTTTCAGTGCTCCCCCTGTGAAGCCAACTAGTGACGTGGTGACTTCCTCCAGATCCAAGTTTAAGTTCAGATGTCAAAAACAGTCATAGAACATGATATCGACTGAACTGCCCATGTCCATAAATATTCGTCTTATGGTGCAATTGGCGATAGTGTCTGTAATAACCAGGGCATCCATGTGAGGGGCCAAAATGTCGTTCTCATCCTCTGGCCCAAAACATATGTTTGGGCTTGGCGTTAACTGCCCGACCTCACTCGCCTTCCTTGTCAGATCTTTTGCAGCACGGGGTTCGCCTAGAATGTTCGTCCCATTCGCCCCTTGTGATCATTAGGATTTCACCTCGTACCTCATGAGTCTGGTCATTCCTCCTCCCATCATTCCGTCCACTATCCAAATTACGCTTGTGTCCTTGAGGTCGATCTCGTCTGCGGGAGTCAGACCTGGACTCTTACCTCCTCATCTGTACATACTCCTTGAGGTGCCCTCCCTGCACCAACCTCTCTATCTCATCTTTCAGGTGGGTGCACTGATCCGTATCATGACCATACTCATTATGGTAACGGCGAAACCGGTCAGATCCTTCTTTCCTAGGTTTTTTGGAGTAGGTTCTGGGCCATTTGAGATCGGGGTGCCGCTCAATTGCCTGCAGAACCTCCCCCTGAGGTGTAGCCAGAGGTGTGTACCTATCAAAGCAGGGTCGTCCTCCAACCAGATCAGTCATGGGTTTCTTCATCGGGACCCTGTCCTCCCTATCAGGTCATTCCCTTCTCTTTTCTCCATCTTCCTTGATCCTCAAAGCTTCCTCCAGATGAATGTATTTTTCTGCTCGAAGAGCTCGTCGAATTTCAGCGCTGGCTTTACGACCAGCGACTGGAAAAATTCCCCTTTCCTGAGCCCCTGAGCCAGAGCGTTAACCAAGAGCTCTTCAGACGATGACGTCTAGTTTTGCATCCATGAATCATTTGATGTATGCACGCAGATTTTCATTTTCCTTCAGCTTCAAGCTGAATAATTCCAGTGACATTTTCTGGTACTTCCTGTAGCTGGTAAACTGGTGTAAGAATGCTGAGCTAAATTCGTCAAAGTTGCTGATAAAACGTGGAGGCAACTGTCTGAACCAGAGCTGAGCTGACTTCGTAAAGGTCGTCGGGAAGACCCTGCACATGACGGCGTCAGAAAACTTGTGAAAAGTAGTCGTGATCCCAAATCAGCTCAGGTGATCCCACGGATCTTTTGTCCCATTGTATTCAAAGCCCATGGATCAGTAAGAAACTGGTACATCGTCGCGCATAACCGTATCCATAAATGGGGTACCTCTCCGCGTCGGCACCGTGCCCGTGCCCGCCATTTTCCTCTTAACCTCCCTGACCTCTTTCTGTAGGTTTTGCATCTACTCAGTGAGGTTTGGGTTTGTTTTGCTCGATGTTTCACTTTCAGAAGCGGAGGAACTCTCCTCCTCTTCCTGGAGAGGAGTTTGAACCGTGCGCTGGTTTCGAGGTGGCTCCGTCTCCGGCGGCGGAGCTGCCTTGGAAGGGGGTTTCGAGAGCTCAGCGAACTTCCTATCCACAGCTACTTCCACCGCCTTGCCGATAAGGTCGGACAATTTCCTTAGAAAGGGATCGTTCAGCAATCCGCCATCAGTTTGTGTGGTTCCACTTGGTGGAGGCTGACTGCGCCTGGTTTAGCTATCGCCGATGGTCCTGCCGCCTCCGACGCACCCGTCGGTGTGGCAGAGCTTGGCCTGCCACCCAGCTCTGCCACTAAATTCCGCTGAAGTCCATCCAATTCCATGTTGTTTCTCACGTCTTAGCCTTATGGTTCCCACAGACGGCGCCAATTATTTCACCTAGAAAACTTGCTACAAAAGAAACTGCACCTTCGCCTAAGAATCTCCCGACCTTCTATGCACAAAAACATGTTAGAAAGGACCACCGGGGATTTTCCGGTGGAAACCTCTCCGATGCTTAAGTCAGTAAGCGTTTTTGATCGGAATAAAATAAATCAGGAGAGGAATGCTTGAGATCGCGTACCTCTCAGCTCTGAGGTTTGGATATTTATAGTTTTTCATCAAGTGGGGCCCTTATGATATCCCAGAAATATAATTCCGCAAATCTCAGGCCATTATTCACAATAGCCAGGTTGCTCCCTTTCCATCTAGGAAAAACCAGACTAGGAAAGTACCAAATCATTCCCTCTCATTCTAGGAGGGGTTAGATCAGGGTAATATCCGGAGTGAGCCAGATCAGAACAATCCGCACCCCACAATCTCCAGTAGCGTAAGCTAATATTAAGGCGATATTCAGCTAGGTCTACCCGACCAAGTCTGGTATTCACATCAGGACCATTTAAGGGCACACCAGAATGATTCTTTAAAAATTCTTTTGGGTCTTGTGTATAAATAACTTAATCTTCTTTATAGTTTCCTCTTAAATAGATATCGACGCTTTCGTTGGCACAAGGAATGTAAGAAGTATTTTTGGATAATACTATATGGAGGTTATGTGTGGAATTATTTTTTTATTTTTTTGAAATTTGAATTTTTCCTTTTGGTAGGTCACTCATATCCATATTCTTCTATAAAGCTGTTACTCTGACAAGTTTAATTTTCACGCTTCTTAAGATTCATGTGTTTGATTTAGCTTTTCTCTCTAACCTCTCTGTTTAAGTTCAGAAATTTCAATAATAAAGAGTATGTTCATAATGTGTCGAATGTTTTTTATTGTTCTTGAATTTCATGCAACCTTCTTGCTCTTTTATGAAAGTTTGGGTTTGAACGTTATGGTAAGGTGGTTTAATATAATAGGATATGCGACTTTTTGCTTGATGTGATTAAACATTTTATTTAGATGATATTGAGGGGTACTCATTTGAAGAAAAATCGAACAATGTTTCCTCATTTCTAACAATTGGTGATGTGACTATCTGACAAGGGATGCTCTCAGAAGTTCAACCTTCTCAATCATGCTGGTGCTATTTGTATCCCTCTACCCATTGTTCCACCAGCAAAAGAGACATCGTTACCCGCTGCATACTTGACCTACGATATTGAATCATATTTTGAGTCTTTGCAGAATCATTTATTCCAGAGCTTTCTATCTACCTCTGTTCGTTCTATGAGATTTCATCTTGTTTTTAAAAATGAAGATGGTACTAAGTCTTATGATATCGGTTGTGTTTTCTTGGTTGTTCTTGAACAAACTGGTTGACTATGACTATCATGTCTTCCATTTGGTCACTCGTTCTGCTGAAAGTTCGGATATGATGGGACTATTTCCCTGTCCTTCTCTAGTTTAGGTAGTTTTCCATGATCAAAGCTTACATTCAAGTCTCACAAACAATGATGATTTCACTCGTAAGCCTCATCTTCACAACATTCATACAAGAGTGTTCGAACAACTGTTGGTGGACCTCAGCCCATTATTTCAACAGATGAGGAGTGAATCCAAACTTTTGTGCACCCCTTTTTAATAAATTAATTTAAAAGCACATTAGTTTGCTCGCAAGAGTACGAGGTAACTGTAGGGTGATAAGTTTGACTCAAGTCGTATCTCTCGAGGAAACAACTGTTCGGTCTTTCGGATGTTTTTCTCAATTTATGAACTAAAATAAAATACATGTACAATTGGGGTTTTGAAAGATATTGAGTTGATCATTATAAACTAAAGCAATAATTAAACTAAGGCTAATTAAACTAATTATTCTAACTAGATTATCAACTACGAGCAATAATTAAACTATCAATAATACGCAACCATAAATCAAACCTAATTAACGAATCTAAAAGCATGAGCATAAGAAATTACCACTAAGCAATGAATCATAATAATCTAAGATTAACGAATAACTAAGCATAAATCAACTTGCATAAATAAACTAAATTAAACCAATATCCAATACTCAAGCATAAAACGATTAAACTAATTATCAAAACTAGAATTAACTAAGAAATTAACTAAGCAATTAACTACGAAATTAACTAAGAGTTTAGAGTACTTATTGTAACTACGAAAATCAGTAAAAAGCTCCAGCTATTCTAGAGTTTGAACGTTGATCTTGGGCGAAGAATGAATCCCGAACTCGAATTCGATGTTTTGGACGCGTTGTTCTTCAATCCTTGATCTCCGTCTTCAAATCTCTTTATGAGATGTGGGATTATTGTTATTATAAGCTAAAATACCCTAGGTGGTCGTGTCTCTGGTGTCTCTCCTCTCAAAAATCCGAAATATAGAGGGTTTATATAGATATTGCAAGTCTTGGCGCACAAGAAACCCTAAAATCCGAATTCTGGGCTGTCGCGTCGACGGTGCGTCGACTGACGCGCGCTGGTGCTCGGCGTCGGTGCTGCCTGGCGTGCGCGTTGGCTGGGCGGGTGCGTCGACATCGACGCTTCAGCAAGTTGTGTCGACGGTGCGTCGACATCGACGCTTCAGCAAGTTGCGTCGACGGTGCGTCGACATCGACGCTTCAGCAAGTTGCGTCGACGCTGCGTCGACTGACGCGGATCATGGCTCGCGTTGACGGAGCATCGACGGTCGCATCAGTCGACGCGACTACGCGTCTGCCTCCGTCTCTCTCTATCTTTTGCTACTCATTTCGCCGAAAAGCTCGTTCTCCTATTCTTGAACATCGAAGTTCATCTATTACGCGCTGAACTCTTCCGGTTACTTAGCTGTAAGGTGAAAACAACGAAATATCACCTATTTGCATCAATTACGATTAAAATACGGTAAAATAAGTCAGAACTATAAAAATACGGAATTATGTTTAAATCGTCCAACTTATACCAAAAACAAATAGAAAAACGTACTAAAATACTAATAAAAACAAGGACAAATCTACTCTAATCAACTACTCCACGCTTTATTGGTTTGTTCATCCTCGAACAAACGATAAATTCAAAATATAACTAGAATGAAAATAAGTTCAAGCAAAGAGTCGTGCGTTGCTACATAGATAATTTTGAAAATATAGGTACAAGTCCCGCAACGTCAAACACTTGACCATTATTATATTGCGCTTCAAAATAAAATCATGCTTCCTCACGAAGGATAATATATATAAGTGTACGCTCAAAAGCACTCAAGTATTTTTCTGCATGTAATTGTATGATTTGAGTGTATACACGTCCCATGCAGAAAATACTTGAGTGCTTTTGAGCGTACTTATATATATTATCCTTCGTGAGGAAGCATGATTTTTATTTTGAAGCGACAATGTAATAATGGTCAAGTGTTTGACGTTGCGTGACTTGTACCTATATTTTCAAAATTATGTATGTAGCATAGCACGACTCTTTGCTTGAACTTATTTTCATTCTAGTTATATTTTGAATTTATCGTTTGTTCGAGGACGAACAAACCAATTAAGCGTGGGGTAGTTGATTAGAGTAGATTTTGTCCTTATTTTTATTAGTATTTTAGTTACGTTTTTCTATTTGTTTTTTGGTATAAGTTGGACGATTTAAGCATAATTCCGTATTTTTATAGTTCTGACTTATTTTACCGTATTTTAATCGTAATTGATGCAAATAGGTGATATTTCGTTGTTTTCACCTTACAGCTAAGTAACCGGAAGAGTTCAGCGCGTAATAGATGAAGTTCGATGTTCAAGAATAGGAGAAACGAGCTTTCCGGCGAAACGAGTAGCAAAAGATCGAGAGAGACGGAGGCACAGACGCTCTGTCGCGTCGAATGACGCGACCGTCGACACGAGCCATGATCCGCATCAATCGACGAAAGGCCGACGCACTGCCGACACTACGTTTTGAAGCGTCGATTGAAAGGGCGTCAGTCGAGGCAACGTCGACGCAACATTCTGAAGCGTCGACCGAAGGGGCGTCAGTCGACGCACGGTCGACGCAATTCTCTGAAGTGTAGATTCAAGCCCGCGTCAGTCGACGCACCCACCCAGCCGACGCGCACACCCAGGCAGCACCGACGCCGAGCACCAGCGCGCGTCAGTCGACGCACCATCGACGCGACGGCCCAGAATTTGGATTTTAGGGTTTTTTGTGCGTCAAGACTTGCAATTTCTATATAAACCCTCCTTATTTCGGATTTTTGGGAGGACACACGACCACCTAGGGTTTCTTAGCTTCAAATAAACATAATTCCACATCTCATAACGAGATTTGAAGACGGAGATCAAGGATCGAAGAACAACGCGTCCAAAAACATCGAATTCGCGTTCGGGATTCAATCTTCGCCCAAGATCGACGTG
>BMAC01000737.1:321252-362577 GCA_014905375.1 Phtheirospermum japonicum | reverse complement strand
GCCTCTAAAATATAGGCTATTTCCCAACTCGCAAACCGTAAAACCGACTTGAAGCTCAGAAACCACTTAATCACAACTCTTTTGCCTCTTAAACATAAGGCTTCATTAAATAAACAATAAAATTCAAGCCTTAATAAGCGTGTAGGCAATTAATCAACATATCCACCATCCTATCTTTTTCTTTTTTTTTTTTTAAATTCTTTCCGGATGGTGGTCCTTAATTAAAAAAATAATAAATTCCTAATAAAATTTCCAAAACACTAATAACCAATAAAAATATGCGAACTCCTACCCCACGCTTTTAATGGGTTAGTAGGGGTCAACTCAATAAAATCACTCATGGCTAAAGGCATGGATTATTTGGCTATGATTGGCTCATTCGAAATTTATAGTGGCTGGAATTATATGGATATGGCCGGAATAGGGTTTTATATGTGCCTTAACGTCATTTTCAAAGTCGACTACACACAGCGGTTTCAAAGAGATATCAAAACTGAAAGAGTTTTGAATTGACGCTGCAATGATGATAAATACTCAGGCTACTCATAGGCTTTTGCATGAAAGAGTTTTGAATTGATGCTGGTTTTAAGGTTTTGCGAAATTGATTGCGTCCAAGTACCATTTTACAATATATAATAATAAATTTTGAAAAATTATGCACTTATGCACGCTCAAAGATGAAAACAAATAATCATACTTAGTCAACTTCGACAGGCATGCCATACAAACACAATTAAGCGTAGAAATAGCAATTAATCACGTTTAAGCATATAATTATTACAAGCCAAGTATCAAATAAAATTACACAATTAATCAATACAAATCACACTCGACCACCCCCCTCTCTAAAAATCCCGGCAATCTCCTGATTGCCACAAATACATCCAAATATCAAAAAGAGGAAGGAAAAAGAAAACATTCCTGAAATAATAGTAGTCGAGTCGTTATTCGTGATTTGTGTAATTGGCCACTTTTTCAACGTACGTGATATGAATTGCCCTAAAAGAAAAATAAAACATGCAAAAACAAAGAAAATAACAATATTTTTGGATTTTATATTTTCCATTTTTTTATATTATTTTTTTTTAAATAAAGCATAAATAAAAATAAAGATACGAGATTTAGAACTCGCGGGACTCATCGTCCTCGTTGGGGTTCTCGTCGACATCCATGCTAGGTGTGGGGTATGCCGCCTCAAATCGCTCCTCGAGCTTCGAAATGCGAGCTCGCATCTTCTTCAAACTCCGACGGTTTTGGTCGTGGTTCGCATCAATCTTCTCGTCGATGATTTGGAGCTTATCGAACATCTTCACTTGAAATGCCCGGTTTTCATCGAAGAATTGGCTCCAATCGGGACTCGGGCCCGAAGTAGAACGGCGGGCTTGCTCCATATCCGCGTCGCCATCATCGTCGTCATCGTGTAGTCGAGACGAAGATCCTCCTCTAGTCGATGACCTCACTCGGGGTGCCAGTGCACGCGTAAGAGGTAATGAAGTGGTCCCGAGTGGGCTAAGTCCGTTTTTGGCCGGATCGAACCCGAAGTGACGGGCGAGGCCGGTAATGTATGGCGCAAATGAGAGAAGTGGCGACTTGCTTCCCGGAGTACCCTTGGGGAAGTTGTAAAGTCCTAGCAAAATTAGTTGGTACAACCGGACTTGACGACCATCAATGAGGCATTGTAGAACATAAAGCTCGGCTTTGGTCACGTAGGTGGCCTCGTTCTTGCAAAAAATAATGTGCCTGAGGATCTAGTAGGCAACGTAAAGGGCGTCGTCTTGAATTTTCAAACAAGGAAAACGCTTGCAATCGCCCGTATTTCCCCCGGTGATCATCCCCCAAAAAGAGGCTAAATCGAAGCCTTGAACTCTAACCGGGTGGTCCCCTACGGTCGGGAAACCGAAAATGTGGCCAAAAATCTCCTCGTCTACACTAACGTCATTCCCTCCTAGTCGACAAGTGAACGTCTCGTCGTTCCGGATTGCCAAAGTGGAGAAAAACTCGAGCATAAGCTCTCTAAATCCGGGAAGGTGCATTTGGGCGAAGTACCCACAACCAAGGCCATCTACATAACACGAAAGATCGGTGTGGTGGTCCGACCCATTCGAGGCCTCATCCGCAAGTCCTTGGACGTTCAAAATCCTATGCGTAGCGAAACCCCACTTGCGAATATTCTTGAACATGTCCCCTTCCTTTTTGTCAAAAATTGGGAACGGTGCTCCATATTTCCCCAAGATATCTTTACGTTTACCCGCTCGAGACATTATCAAACAATACAAAAATGAACGGGATTGAAAAACCTTGAAAATAAAACTTTTTGCTTCTTTGGGGAATTTCGTCGAACACTTGGCGTGCGTGTTCAACCAACTAAAAACTCAAACAATCCTTGCACCAAAAACTTCCCAACACAACCAAACAATGAATATAACGTTCCCAAAAAGTTTTCAAGCGAAGTACCTCGTGTAAACGTCGTTGAGACGGATGAATTGTCCGAATTTGCTTGAAATTGCCACAAAACCCTACGTAGCTTGATTTGAGAAAAAACTTGAAATCTGCCCAAAATTCGATCTTGTGAGTAGATATGTAGTGTTTAGTTTCCAGTTTTTAATATTGTAATGCAGGGAATTTGTTGAAGGAAAATTGAAAGGAAGAGAAGAAATCTATAAATTTTAAAGTTGGAAAATGAAGAAAAGTGAGAAGAGGGAAGAAAGAAACTGTTTTTAAGCAATTTTTATGGTTTTTTCGCGGGTCAAGACGATCATGGGTCGGATCGGCGGGCCAGAATCCAAGTTAAAGCGCTTCTGGGCCGGGGGCGTGGCTTGCGTCGACGCCAGCGTCAGTCGATGCTACAGAGATTAATTTCTCGGCATTTGGCGTCGACTGACGCGAGCAAGCTCAGTGTCGACGCGGGCGGAATCTTGGGCGACTTTTTCTTCGCTCGTTCGATCAATTCTCCTCGTCCGAGTTCTTCCATCTGTTCTAAACAAATAAAAACCAAAATAAAACAATAAATAAATAAAAATAAAATACAAAAGGATACAAAATGCTCGGGTTGCCTCCCGAGAAGCGCAATTTTTAACGTCGCTTGCTCGATGCTATTTTGCTCGTTTAATTCCAAACGTACGGTGGATCTCCAAACTCCACCGAGTTATGATCGCGACTCTTCTTCCTTTTGTCAAAATTAGGTTTCAACCTATGCTTGTGAGCTTGAAAGGATAATTTTCCGAATTCATCAAACAACGTGGCTATGCCGTACTCATCTAATTCTTCTATCAAAAACGGTCCGCTCCACGCAGCTCCAAAATCAGCTGGGTCATATTTACGCTCGTGATTATATAGCACTAAATCTCCAACCTCAAACTGCAAGTTTTTAACTTCCTTCGTGCGAACCTCTTTTGATTTTTTCTTCTCCCTCGCCCAATCGTCGACATATGCCTCGCCCTTGTTCTTTTTACGTGAAAATTTAAATTTTTTGTTGGGGTCGAGGGAATCGTGACTTGGGCGACTCATTGGTGGTTTATGCGGTCGCTCCACATCGAAATCGTCTCCAAATTCTTCTATGATATCGCGCATGTCAATACCTAGTAACTCGATCAAGTCTTCTCCATTTAAGTGCATATGCTCCTCAAACTCGTCATACTTCTTGCTTGAATCGACTCGTTTATCCCCTCCCTTGGTAGAAAATCCGGCGGCGGCCCCGTCGCTCAGTTTGTTCAAAGTTGCGATTTCTCGTAACTCGTTTACGCATGACGTAACAGGATCAACGAATGAATCATCCTTTTGCACGACGGGGGAGGGAGTGTTTTGAATATCTCTTAAAGAAAATGTCAATGTTTCGCCCAAAACAGTCATGGTCATCCTCCCTTTGTGAACATCGATTAGCGTATGGGAAGTAGACATAAACGGGCATCCCAGTAAAATGGTATGCTCAGTACCTTCAGTCGGTACCTCGCCAACGTCCATAACCACAAAATCAACCGGAATTACGAGCTCTCCAACTTGTACTAAAATATCTTCGACTACTCCCAAGGGTCGTCGGGTCGAGCGATCGGCTAATTGTAGGCGCATGGTTTTCGGCTTGAGTGGTCCAAGATCAAATTTTTGATAGAGTGAATATGGCAGTAAATTTATCCCTGCTCCAAGATCTAACATTCCTATTGCTTTTTGTCCATTGGCCAACGAAATAGTGATGCAGAAACTTCTAGGATCGCGTTCCTTGGGTGGCAATGGCTTCTTAAAAATCGCTCTAACCTCCTTTGGTAATGGTACGTATTGATTCATCGCCAAGCGTCTCTCTCTCGAAGCAAGTTCCTTAAAGAATTTTACGTAGGCGGGCATTGTTTTGATTACCTACAAAAGTGGTAGGTTGATGTTGACATTCTTCAAAAGGTTGTATAGCTCCATGAACCTATTGTTCTCTTTCGTCGGGCGCAACCGGCTTGGAAAAGGAACAGCATCCTTAATTTGTGTCATTGATTGCTTCGGCAGTGATGGTCCGTCTTTGCCAAGGGTGTTGTTCGGAATCGTCCCTTGAATGGATCCAGGAACATATCTATTAGTGGATTTATGTAGCTTGTCTACTGGTGTAGAGACAATTTCCTCATCCTGGTCCACTATGCCATTGTCTACCTTCTTCTCACTGCGAAGGACGTGAACCGCCGACGCTTGCTCCGGTTGACTCGGTAGCCTGTCTTTCTCCTTATTTGACCTTGAAAAGTCAATTGCTAGTTGGCCCATAGTTCTTTCCATTCTATACATGTTTTTAGCTAGATCATGCACAACACCGGAAAGACGGTCAATTCCGCTCACCTTCTTCGAGAGTTCATCAATATTTGCGTTCACCTTCGTAAGTCCCTCTCTATTGCTAATCGTCTCGGCCACTTGATTTTGCTGCCAAACCAACAGCTGATTGTTTAGTTGAGTCGTATTAGACGCCTTCCCTTGCGTATAAAAATTATTTTTTGGTGGTGGCACTGGTGGTGTTTGAGCATATTGTGGTGGTGGATATTGTGGATCAGGTGGCATATGATTAGGATTTCCAGGGCCCCACTTGAAAAGAGGATTATCACGTTGCGGTGTGTACTTCTTTTGATTCGAATAATCTTGGATCGCGTTAACATCCTCATGCTGTTCAATGTTGCTTGGACACACATCCGTTGAATGCTGGGGGGATCCACACTGGTTACATGTTACGGCCATCCTTTGTGCAGTGGCCTTGTTAGCTCGCTCGACTTTCCAAGCAGCTAATTTCTCGTCAAATATCTCCTCACATTTCGCCTTCACTAACTTGCCGTCATCTAAATCAGGATCGGGGATGGAAACTTCGTTAACCCTCATTTTACGAGGCCGAGAGTTGGTTTGTCTAGATTTTTCGCTTTGCTTTTCCAATACCCGCCTCGCCCCGGTGGCTGTCAAATCTCCAAAATCTCCTCCTGCTGCTATCTCTACTTCTCGTTTCCCATGGTCTAATAATCCATCAAAGAAAAACTGGTTAGTCATCTCCGGAGAATAGTTGTGGTGGGGGCAAGCTTGCAAAAGCGTCTTGTAACGCTCCCACGTTTCATGAAATAGCTCTCCATCCAACTGTTCAAAGGTAGCAATTTGCCTCCGAAGATGCCCCGTAGTTTGGGTCGAATAGTATTGATTTAAGAATTTCTCGCTGATCATATCCCAGTCAGTCAATGAGCCAGGCTCTAGTGATAGTAGCCATGACTTTGCCATGTCCTTCAAGCTGTATGGGAAACAAATCATTTGTACTTCCTCTTGGTGAAGGCCATAAACTATGAATCTCCCCACTTCATCAACAAAGTAGTTTAAAAATGCTAAAGGGTCCTCATGGACATTTCCGTGAAAAGTCGGGAGTAAGTTAAGTTGATGTGGTTTGATTTCGACTGCCCTTGCGGTAGGTCTAAGAACAATGGCGGACCTAAAAGGTACAACCTTTGGACGTGCTAAATCGTGTTGTCTTGTTGCTCGATCTCCCCCCGGTTCCCTAACTCGATCATTAACTCTCTCGTAGTGGTCATCATGCGCGTGATGGTGCTCGCGCTCGTATCTCCTTCTGAAATTATTTTGCTCGTAACCATGATCTTGATTCTCCAACCACTCGTTCACGTGCCTTTGATTGTTAACATAAGCATTATGCTGCCAAAAATTCTCATTTCTAAATGCCATGTTCTCGATGTTGTGTTGACGCATGATATTGTTATTCACCTCTTCATTTTGCCTCATATTTGCCATTTTGGGTTGGTGATTGACTATGTTGTGCTGCTGGTTAACTCCTTTGTTTCTCCCCTCGTCTCGTCTCACGTTCTCCATGTGTTGCTGACAATTAGCCCAATTGGCTCGGGGTTGTGGTTGTCCATGCAAAATGATTGGTTCAATACCATACCCATTTCGAATGGGGCGTTGTGGTGATCTCGGTGGTGAATCGCCGTTTCGAACCGAATGTGCTCCTAACATAAATGTCGGGAACTTGATCGCAAGCAAAATCAGTTGTTGTCGAGGAATTATCCTCGGGAATAAAAGCGGGTCTTGGTCTTGGCGAATTTGAATGGTGAATGTTGTCAATTAATGGTACAAGGTCGCGTTGAAGTGATCGCCTTCCTTGCATAAATTCAACAACACGTCAACGTACCAAATGGCAAAAACCAAGTGCGAAAATATAAATAATAAAGAAAATAAATTAAATTAAAAAGAAAATGAAATGAAAAACATCTTAAATTCCTACTCGTTGCTTCCCCGGCAACGGCGCCAAATTTTTGAATCCAAACTTTTGTGCACCCCTTTTTAATAAATTAATTTAAAAGCATGTTAGTTTGCTCGCAAGAGTACGAGGTAACTGTAGGGTGATAAGTCTGACTCGAGTCGTATCTCTCGAGGAAACAACTGTTCGGTCTTTCGGATGTTTTTCTCAATTTATGAACTAAAATAAAATACATGTACAATTGGGGTTTTGAAAGATATTGAGTTTAGCATTATAAACTAAAGCAATAATTAAATTAAGGCTAATTAAACTAATTATTCTAACTAGATTATCAACTACGAGCAATAATTAAACTATCAATAATACGCAACCATAAATCAAACCTAATTAACGAATCTAAAAGCATGAGCATAAGAAACTACCACTAAGCAATGAATCATAATAATCTAAGATTAACGAATAACTAAGCATAAATCAACTCGCATAAATAAACTAAATTAAACCAATATCCAATACTCAAGCATAAAACGATTAAACTAATTATCAAAACTAGAATTAACTAAGCAATTAACTACGAAATTAACTAAGAGTTTAGAGTACTTATTGTAACTACGAAAAGCAGTAAAAAGCTCCAGCTATTCCGGAGTTTGAACGTTGATCTTGGGCGAAGAATGAATCCCGAACTCAAATTCGATGTTTTGGACGCGTTGTTCTTTAATACTTGATCTCCGTCTTCAAGTCTCGTTATGAGATGTGGGATTATTGTTATTATAAGCTAAAATACCCTAGGTGGTTGTGTCTCTGGTGTCTCTCCTCTCAAAAATTCGAAATATAGAGGGTTTATATAGATATTGCAAGTCTTGGCGCACAAGAAACCCTAAAATCCAAATTCTGGGCCGTCGCGTCGATGGTGCGTCGACTGACGCGCGCTGGTGCTCGGCGTCGGTGCTGCCTGGCGTGCGCGTTGGCTGGGCGGGTGCGTCGACTGGGTGCGTTGACATCGACGCTTCAGCAAGTTGTGTCGACGGTGCGTCGACATCGACGCTTCAGCAAGTTGCGTCGACGCTGCGTCGACTGACGCGGATCATGGCTCGCATCGACGGAGCGTCGACGGTCGCTTCAGTCAATGCGACTGCGCGTCTGCCTCTGTCTCTCTCTATCTTTTGCTACTCGTTTCGCCGGAAAGCTCGTTCTCCTATTCTTGAACATCGAACTTCGTCTATTACGCTCTTAATTCTTCCGGTTACTTAGCTGTAAGGTGAAAACAACGAAATATCACCTATTTGCATCAATTACGATTAAAATACGATAAAATAAGTCAGAACTATAAAAATACGGAATTATGCTTAAATCGTCCAACTTATACCAAAAACAAATAGAAAATGTACTAAAATACTAATAAAAACAAGGACAAATCTACTCTAATCAAGGAGACCATTATATTGCCCACTACTTCCATTTTGATAATCTATTGCCTTAGACTGCTTGGAGGACTTATTGCAGAGTCGGTTGGTACATGCGTTCACCTATTGGCTTCTTGTTCCAAAAAAAAAGGGAGAAATGTGGTGTCTCAAATGACAATTGAAACTTTGTGGGTATTATAATCAGGGAAGTTTCTGTCCAGGTGGAGAGAGTGTTGCACTTAGGGGGAGTCTGTTGCCATTTCATAATTTGATATTTTGTCTTCTCTTCATTAAGTTGTCTGCAGGTACTGGTTGAACAATCAACTAACTTGACGTTGCTAGTTTGTGATCAAAAGCCAAAGGGGGAGGTTGTAAATATAGAGATTAAGATAATTGACCATAAGCAATTTATTGATTGTGTCCTGATTCATTGTACCAACAAAAATCACAATTTATTTTCCTTGTGTGAACTTATTGGGACTAACAACCCGATTTGTTTGTGTTTCTTGAGTTATTTTATTTTTGACAGGTTAAAAGATGTTTGATTGGGAATAATTTGAAGGAAGATATATGAAGATTGTGATTGATCACAGGTAAAGTTATTGATTATGTCTTGATACATTGTACCAACAATTTGTTTTTCTTATATATTTTGAATGTACTAACAGTCCAATTTATTGGATTATACTTCTAGATTTGATTGTATATTTTGGGTTGAATTATATTTATTGATACTAACTGAAGTATCAAGTTGTCAAGATTTCTGGTAAAGAACGAAAACTAGGAAGGATGATCTTGCTGATTAGGGAAGCAATCAATCAAGCAAATTAGGGAAGAAGCTCAAGTCAACCATTCAAGTTAAGGAAAGATATTTGAGGATTCTTTCCTTACAAATGCATCAGCTTTCCATGCCTTTAAATAGTTTTCATTCTTGTATTGTTTAGACATGTTTTGAGAAAGAAAATCATAGGCAGAATTTATGCTCATTGTATTTGATTGTATTTTTTTGAGTTCCGGTGAGTATCCGACAAACTCAATCCAACCAAGGAGAGACACTATTCCAACAACAACTCGCAACTCTACTTTACCCAACAGGAGGCTTGAAGAGAGTTTGAGGCGCTGTTACTTTAGGTGACGGGAGGTCATTAGTGAGCAATTAGAGGGAGTTCAAGGTGCTCGTCAAGACAATGAGAGATCGACGGACAAATATTTGAGATAGGTGATACAAAATTGTCTTACATAGAAGAGAGTACTTGATTCAACTTGTATATTGTAGTAGGAAACACTATATTTTAATAAAAGAGATTCAAAAGAACAGAGAGATTTTTTTTTTTGTTTGGGTAAAGAATTATATTTGTTAGTTGTTTAATTCTTTATTAATGTTTTGCTTTTATAATTCTTTATTATTGTTTTGTTTTTATTAATAATACACTGTGCACTAGTAATTTATACAAGAGTAGTGCTATCCGGATCAATTTGATCCGAATCAATAACACACTTTAGCATTTATTTAACACCAACCTAATGAAAAATTACATTTTAACCCTTATATCTTGTTGACTCTAAATAATATGAAAAGGAGTGAAAAAGTTCAATTCTATAGTTCACGTACATTGGTAATGATTAGTCATTAATACACCATAAATTGTTGGAAAGCCAAAATTAATTAAAAAGAAATAAAAACTATAAAAAAATCCATCCACCAAAATTCCTAAAAAATATGTGTGTATCAGAACTATAATAACAAAAATAATTTTATGCTATTGAACTAATTTCGTTCTTTTATTTTTTCATTTCATTTTATAGTGTTTAGATTTATTTTGTATTACTTTAGATTTTACTCTCTCAATCTCTGTATTTATTTACGATTCTAAAGTTCTCTTTGTTTAATTTCAAAATGATTAACATACTCATATATTTAATTTTTTTCATAATTCAATTTATGGGAAAATTATTTACAAATTTAACTATGAGAGGTGATATTTGTATTTTCAAATAAAAACTTTTGTTCGAATTGTATGGCACGCTGTAGTTTGTTTTAAGAGTGAGAATGTGCGGTTTTAGCAGTTTTTTCATTAATTTTTAATTGAATTACTGATTACGGTTTGATAAAGGTTTATTTCTTAATTGGGTTTTTTCAATAAAATTAATTATATTATCTTGAACGGTTTCGAACGATTTAGCAGTTTTGAACGACTTCTTTTTCTCGTCGATCAATTGGTTTTTTCTCTCTCTATTTTTAGATTATTTAATAATTATTTAGAATTTAATTATGACTTGTTATAGCTTATTTAATTTATTATGAATTTTAAATTTTATTTATAATATTATTGATTTGTAGTGTGTTTTTTACATTTATTAAATAAGTATATAGACTGGATCATAAGTTTCTTGTTTACATGGTTTTAGAATTGTCTCAGTTTTATTTTATATCATTTTATAATCTTTATCTTTTCTCAATTTTATTAAATAATAATTTTTCAAGTACTTGTAGATTATTATGTTTGTTTAAGTAATTTGTATCTTTTCACAATTATTTTAAATGGTTTATATTTTTTAATTGTTTTAACTATATTTGAAAGAATTGCATGCCATGACTCACAATTTGAAAAATAAAATACGTGTGTGTTGTGTGAAGTGTAAACAATAAGCAACAAAAAAAATGAAAGATACACGTATTGAAATCTTGGTGAGGAAACAATTGTCGAGAAAGTACAATTAAATAATAATTATTATTTCATACTATTTCATATAACTTGATTAACAATAATTATTTTCCTAATTAAAATAGTCGTTATGGTTTATGGTTTATAGGGCTTTTTACAAAATAAAATTTAAAAGGGACTAATATTTTCCAATTCGATCATTTATTGTGAAATGATATTTTATCTCATATTTCACCATTATGATGATTATCACGTATAATAAATTGAGTCGTGTGAACGAATTGAGTCAAAACGAACATAACTATTCAAACTTACTTGAATTTCAGTGAGTAATAATATATATTAATACGGAATCATACTTTTGTATGTTTCTCACGATTCGTCTATCAAATAAAACAAAAATGGTATTTTGGTTGCTTATGTGTCATTCGAGTTTAATACATGACTAATTTAATATTTTCTTTTATTATATATTTCCTAATTTATTGATTTACTTTTGTTATATTTTGACTAGTTGAATATTTTCCTTTTAATATTTCCTTTTATTATATCTTATGTAATTTGTCTTTTAATGAAAATAATTAGTTTATATCTTTTATACTAATTATATATGACTTGTTTGTTTTTATTAGGAGAATAAAAGGAAAATATTGCAATAAACAAACTATAATAAAAAAAAATATTAAGTTAGTCAAAATATAATAAAGAAAAATATTAAATTAGGCAAGATACAATAAAAGGAAAATATTAAATTAGGTAGATATTAGGCTCGGATGACACCTAATCAACCGAAATAATTTTTTATTTGTCAAACGAAGCAAGCGAAGCAGACACATAGTTTAGGAGGATTTTGCATTAATATATAAGGGTGATAACTAAATATTGGTCGCGTTTGGTACGTAAAGCAGTTAGCTGATTGTATTAACTGGTTTGACTAACTAATTGTTTTAAAGTTTTGAATAGAAGTGTTTGATAAATAGTTGATAGTTGTTTGACTACGTTACACGAACATATATGGTGCTCCTATGTTGATATCAACAGTCATACAATAGAAGCTCGATATTAATTTGAATAATAGCCATACAATGATTATTTAGCATGTATTGTTACATACCACTAAATTGCTAGTAGAGAAATTGAAATTGAATAAAGTTTATACTTACAAATGAATCAGCAAGGTTCGTTGATTGATATGATATTAACATCGTGCAAACTAATATTTATTTTTGACGCTATTATATGTAAGAACTGATTAGTAAATGATCTATATTGATATCAATTGTCATAGACTCTTGGTAAATTAGTATTTTTAATAATCAATTAATTAATAATTTTATTTGAATAATATTTTATGTTGATAATCTCGTTAAATTAATAAATCATAACTATACCAATATTATTAATTATAGAATTTTTTATTGTATATTTAACATGTATTCACATCAATGATTTAAAAACCGGACCGGATCGGCCGGTTCAACCGGGAACCGGCCATTGATCCGGTCCGATCACACCTATAAAACCGTTTTAACGGTTAAGCCGGTCAAAACCGGTTAAACTGCTGAAAACCGGCAAAAAATCGGTTGAACTGGTTAAACTATTTTTTATGTGCAAAATAATGTTTATGATTCAACTAAATTGACATAATTATATTAATGATCTATGGAACTCAATCAAGCGATATGAAAAAATAAATAAATTATGTTCGATCAATTTTATTTTTTATTTGTATCTCTCTTAATAATCTAGACTAATAATTAAGATAGCGGTCTATGACTAATATATCACATAACAAAAAACTACATTAATATGTTTAATAGAGTATAAATAATTTGAAAATATTTATATAATAAATTAATTACATTTTTCAAATACGAATAAAATCTGTAATTATATTAATACATTGCATAATACTCCATACTATATAATTAAGAATATTATGTTTTTATTAATAACGGTTGAACCGCCGATTGAACCGATCTGACCGGTTGAACCGTGAACCGGTGGGGAGACCGGTTCGTTCACCGATCCGGTTTTTAAAACATTGATTCACAAACCCCTAAATTGGTAGGAGATAAATAAAATGAAAATTAGAGAGGAAGAAAACACCCATAAAAGAATAAGAATTCACACATATAAGTGAAACCAAAATTATCTATAACTCATGTAAATAAATTACTTTAATATGTTATTAAACCAAATGGGTAACGGACGAATTTTTTTTTTCACAACTAAATAAGTTACAAAATTACAAGAAAATTTTATTTGATTATTACAATTTAAAAAGATAAAACTTTCGAGTCTTTTTCTACATAATAGACTTTCAATATATAAAACTTGTTTTAGATTTGTTATAATTATAACCTTCTAATTGTCTATAAAACATTTTAGAACCACATGTCCATTTCAAGCTTAAGAAGGACTGATGATTTAGTTTTATAAGTTAAAAATGACAAGAAAAATAAACTTAATGATAAATAATTATCTCTTTTTATTCAAATTGGTTGTTTTCCTTAAAAAAAAAGGATTGAGCTTTGACTTTTTAAAATAGGAAAAAGGGACGGTGACAGATTTTAGTGGAGAGAGATAGAGTCATAATGATAATTAATTAGAGAGAGAAGGGTGATTTGAATGGAGAGAGATTATTTATTGGAAAAGATTGTAAATTTAATGGAGAGAGAAAGGTAATTTAAATTTTAATTTTAAATACAAATCTGCATAGGGTAATTTTGTCAACATACATATTTTTTTTGTTTGATATTACAAAATTGACCTTATTGATCCAGATCAATTTGATCCTCATAGATTTATTGTTTATACAAACGGTTGATTATAATTTGTACAGTGCACACGAGCATTCATTTCAATCTTTTAGGTTTGTGTGAATTTTTTTATTCTCAACTTCAGAGGAGTTAAGTTTTTTGTCAAGGTTTTTGAATATTCTAAAAAAAAAACTCCGTGTAGTTGCTCCTAGAACAAAACAAGTTTGTGAAAAATAAATTGCACAACTCCCATGTCCGTGCAATTTAATATTTGTAGAAACAAGTTTGACTGATAAATATTTGTAGAAATAATAAAACGCAATGTATAAAAAGAAAAAAAAAATTAGACCAACCATAGGCAATATGAAATTCATTTTATACCTTTTGGTATCAAGATTTAAAAAAAAAAAAAGTGATGAAAAAAAAAAAGATACCAATGTGCGACGAGAATAACTATAATTAGTAATATAACTCGTTATTGGGATGTATGAAAAAGAGAAGTGAGTTAATTTGTGCATGGTTTAAAAAATCCACGCTCAAAATAACAATTTTGAAAATTTTCAAAAACCAATCACGGCCAAAATAATTGTCCCCTTTCTCCACAATAAAGAAAAAGAAAAAATAAGAGAAATACAAAAAACTTCATCACTATCCTCGACAATCCAAACCCAAATTCATTTACTATAATCTTAATCCATTACAAACTTTGACCGTGAGCAACAGGGACCGAGATAGTTCATAAGCACTACTGCAGCATAAACTTGAACCCTAATGCTTCATCATCATCATCATCATCATCCTAGTAACATTGAATATCAAACTAGGATATCAAGCGGGAAAAGGAAAGCATAATCAGAGTTTCATGTAGACCGAATACAAGTGGGAGCATCATAATATCATGTAAAAGACTTGCAACTATCTAAATGGTTCCACATCACATCACAGTCAAAACATAATAATTAAGATTGAACAAAAACTTTTCTTAAGCACAAATCATCACTACCCTTGAACAAAAAATCAAACCATCTACTATGAGTACAAGTTCAACAAACATATTCTCACTTCCGGTAGGGATGAAACCTACCATTAGCGGCATTCCCATTCCCATACCCTTTACCACCTCCATATCCACCGCCACCGCCACCATACCCTCTCGCCGACCCATACCCAACACCACTGCCACCGTCTGCAAAGCCTTTACCATCATTATATCCACCACTGGGCCCACCATATCCTTTACCTACACCATAACCAGCGGCACCACCATAACCGACGGGCGCCCCAAACCCACCACCTCCATAAGCACCACCACTATACATGGGTCCACCAAATCCATAGCCATAGCCATACCCACCATACCCTGCATAAAATCCGGCGGCCCCACCCGGATAGTTTCCAGCAAAATTACCATAACCACCATAATTACCGAAATTGCCAAAACCACCATAGCCTCTGCCCATTTTACCACCATAGCCACCGCCAAAGCTTTCCGGGGCACCCGCAAAATTACCGGAAGACTTTGAACTGCTGCCCCCACGACGACCGCGACTGTCCAATGAATTGTCAAAACCAGATCGTTTTGGCTCGGCTCTCTTTATCTCAACCTGCAGATTTTCAAATTTGATGGTTAAGGGTGAGATTGAATATATTCTCATTTTGTTTTTTTTTTCAATGGTTTGAGAATACTGGGGGGGAGGTGTTCTGAAAGAACAATGAATAGTTTTGAAAGTGAGGATGAATATGAGATGGAAATATAATGATTCAAGTTGATTTGATAAAAAATATATATATATATATATAGTAAGATCATGATTGCATTGATTGGTAGATAGAGTTATGTGAGTATGTGAATAGTCAAATTTATGGGAAAACCTGTAATTATTATTAGTGATTGGATGTTTTTTTATTTTAAAAATGAATTGAAGTGATTGGTGCAAGTAAAAGTGAGTAAATAGTGTAATTTATTTATTATTGGAAAACTCTCAATTAGGGATTTTATTTTATTCTTGAAATGAATGCCACCAAAGTCCCCTCATTATGCCATTAGCGCAAAAAAATATTGCAGAATGTTAAAATGGACTCACGTGCTTTCCACCGATTTCATGCATGCGGCCATCAGAGAATATCTTCTCAACAGCATCCTCGCTCTCAAAAGTTATAAACCCAAATCCTCTCGAACGACCAGTTGTGTGATCAAGCATAATTTGGTGGTCCAAGATGTTACCATATGAAGAGAAATACTCACTCAAATCATCTATAATGAATTAACTAGTTGTAAGTACTCGACCAATAGGATTTTTTTTTCTTTTTGATAAGAGACAAATTAATAAATAATGTCGGGTAAAACCCACCTTCATTTAATGACAATGGAAGACCGCCCACAAAGATTTTCTTCGTCTTCGACACTCCTCCTCGACCTTGTATGTCCTCTCTAGGTACTGTTCTCTTTACTTCTACCTGATATGCAAGTGAAAACAAAAGGTCTCTATAAGATGCTTATTCCAATAAAGGAAAAATGAATACACACTTGAGTGATATAGTATATACCGATCTACCGTCAATAACATGGTCTTCGTGTATAACCCTCTCAGCAACTTCAGGATCGGCAAATGTTATGAATCCAAAGCCCCGTGGTCTTCCAGAGATTTTATCCAACATTATTACGGAATCTGTAATTTCGCCATATTTCCTGAAGTACCTGCTGAACGACTCTGCAATGGAAAGTGCCAAACATATATACCACTTCAAATGATGTTTGGAGATATATAATTAAAAAAATCTAATAGCAGGAAATTAATATTATCTACCACTGTATTCATGATTAAGACTCCCCAACATAGAGAATAAGAATTTAATTCACTTTAACCTGCCTAGGCAAAAATAACCGCGTAACTTATATGGCAGCATAATTCGCATTTCACATAGAGCTTAATCACAACCAAGTACCATTTCAGCCTTCAAACTACTTTCATCCATCTAGTCTAATAACTATTTAATCAGCTTAACAACCAGTACAAAATGTCATAACATATTCTTCTCACAAATAACACATAAGGCAAAAAATAACTGTTAAGAAAATCAAATTTCGACAAACCTGAAAATCATTAATCACATTTTTGAAAAAATCACCGAGCAATAAAAAGAAACCCATAAATGACTCCAAATCATCATACTAAATCGTCGAGTCTCGCATATATACATGATTTTCTCATATAATTTAACAGTAAAAAAAATATCGTTCACTATTTCCTTAATTCTACAAAACCACAATTATCTCTGTTTCGGTCGCCTTTTAATGCTCTGGTTTAGTCATTAATGTGCAAACTAAATTGCCAGAGAACCACTCCAGCCAGAAAATTACGCAATTCAGTACACAACCTCAAGACTAATCACACAACTAAATTATTATGGTTACCATGAAAAAATATAAAGATATTCAAAATCATAATCTTCCCACTCATACTCATGCAAAATATTAATCTTAAAGACGTTGATAAGGACCGGAAAAGAAGCAAAATACAGATGCAATACCTTCTGAAGTCTCCCAGGCAATGCCTCCAACGAAAAGTTTTCTATCACAACAAAAAAACCAACAGTTACTACAATTTTTTCACATTCCCTCTATTTTTATTGGGGATCAAACCCAAATCCTCAATCTCACCCCTCATAATACAAACCAAACTAATCAAAGCATTTCAATCTAACATGGACCTAACGACACAGGCTAAACTAACACAAACTAACCCTGCAGACGACGACGAGTCGTGCTTTATGCCTGCACTATCATCTATGTTATCAATCGAATTGTAGTTCCCCTCGTCTGCTTCGTAATGCCCTTCATACTGTGGTTCATCGTGGCCATAAACGGCGACGTTTTGTTCTGGTAGACCATAATCCATGATTCTGTTCTATTCCTACCTATACAAAAAGAAAAAAAGAAAAACTGCAAATAAATAACATTATTCCTCCATTTCTGCACCCCTTTTATCGTACCTTTTTCGAGGGAAACCCTAATCAAAGACCTGAGCCTGATAATAACAAATTACCTAACACAATAGCTAGCTAAAGTTATATATTTGCTGATGACGACGATGATGGAGGCTAAGAAGAGGATCCAGCTGCGGTGTCGTTTTGGCAATTTGTTTGTGTTGTGGAAACCCTAGCTTTCGATCCTTTATTCTGCAAAACTGATTGTGTTTTGTTTTTTGTTTTTTTTGCTTTTTTCTTCGGATGGAATAATTTTCTGCTTTCCGGGTCCTCCTTTTTTCCGCCATTGGCCCATATTATACGTCCACATAAGGAATCGACACCGTTCTCTAGCCATAATATTGTGGTTTGGGCTTCGGCCACTTTTAGTTGGGCTTTACATTTCCCTTTTGCCTTGTGTTTGGGCAATCCATCCTGTTTGTTAATGTTGTTGACACTCGAGCTTATGCGTCACTCTGAAAGTGTTTCGGATGACATGTGTCATCATCTGATAGCTCCGGACGTTTAATTGACAGCTTCTAGTGGTATGTATAAATATTCTACCATTTTTGTATTTTTTGACTATATATAAAAATAGGACTTTTTTTTTATTTGTTTACATCTTAAAATTTTTTAGGGTTAGAAACTATCTACCAGCAGCTCTACCTCTCTCGCTCGCTGCCCTTTCTTTTCTTTGTTTCCGATTCTGAGGAAGATAGGAAGTGCATCTTCGTTTTTCTTTTTCTTCAAAAAACCTTCGAATCAATAAAATCTACTGTTGGTTTATGTTATAAATCTTTAATTTTCTTTACTTTTTTTTCCTGGTTCGAATGAACTGCCTCTTCATTTTTTGGCAACATTAAATTAGAATTTTTCAAATTTGTACCGAGAATCTGATGAATATATATAGTTGTTCTCCGTCTTTTCATATTTGTATAATATAATCGTTGCAAATATTATTTTCTAGTTAACATAGAGTCATTATATAAAATAGTGTTTTTCCCATTTCTTCGTTCACTTAAGAAATTAGGGTTTCACTTCAAAATCAAATTCTCTCTCACGCCGCTATTGCAGAACTTGGTTCCAACTTTTTTTTTTCATTTGATGACCAATCGATATATATCAAGATCCTGCCCATTCTTGATCTAAAATAAAATATGGTAATTGGTATGATTATTATTTCTTTTATTTCTTTTTCTTTTTTTGGTCAAATTTTCTTTTGATTGCCATAATTGCATTTTTTCTTAACTGTTTAATTGTGTTGTTTGTTGAATTCCAAAATACTTTCGGATAATTCTATCAGATTTTGATCTGGTTATTTGAGAAGTAATTCTTACCCTTTTTTTTTGTTAAATTTTTCTTCCGATCCAAAACTGATTTGCACAAATTTATATTCTAATGTCGGATTTATATCTATGTTTTTCAAAACTTATTTCATTTTCATTTTTGTTCATTTTTAAATCTGATTATTTCAAAAGTAATTCTTACCTCTTTTTTGTTGTTGTTAAATTTTTCTTCCGATCTAAAACTGGTTTGCACAAATTTATATTTTAATGTCAAATTTATATATGTGTTTCAAAGCTTATTTCATTTTCAACAAAAAAAAAAATTCATTTTTTTCGCCTCATAAATTTTGCCTTTTTTTTTTAGATCTTTGTTTTATTGTGTTGATATTTTTATAGGCAGATAATAGATGGATTTTTTCTTTGAATCGATTTGCTTTCGTTTTAATTTGTCAGATATCCACGAAAAAACAGTTTGCCTATTTTGTTGTTGTTGTTTGGTTAGGTATATATCGATAGTGGCGACAACTATTTTGATAGAATGTAATCATGATTCTGGATTTTATTTTATTTTTGTTACAAGGGTATTCGCACTTGACATGGTTTAGTTTGTTTTCATTGTATTTACTCTTAAAAATGGAATTATAAATGTGTAATGTGACTGAGGAAGATAAAAAATTTATCAGTTGAACATTTTATCAGTTTACTGATTTCTCCCTTGATCTTTGTTGAATTTTTTCTTGATTTTATTTCTTGATTTTTTTGATTTGTCGAATTTCTATATATAAAAAAAATAGATTGATCGCCAGGTTCATTTCTTACCTTGCATTATCAGTAATCAAGATTATCCCCAAGGGCTTTTCGTCTTTGGAAGTGGAGATTTAATAGTGAGTTATAAAACTGTTTAATGTTCTCTTTTGTATCAATAATTTACAAAATAATAAATAAATACCCAAGCATTTCTTTTTTCCCGGGCTAACCTAATTTCGGTGACTGAAGATTCGATTGTTGTACTATACATCTGGTTCTTTGCTCGATACTTGCGATATTGGAACTAAGGTGAGATTTTTTGAGTTTTTTTTTTTAATGTCCCTTAAGTTTGATTCAGTGTTTAAATTAAGTGTCTAATTATAATCTTTTACAAATGTGAAGGGAGGGTTTTGAAATATTTTTTGCTTTTGAAGGGGATAAACGTAACACAAAAGTAAATTTTCAGGGATTTTTTTTTTATATTTTGAAATTTAGCTCTTTTTTTATTAAATTAGATCAGAGATCAATGGCACTTTTTATAATTATATATATATATATAAACACATCTTATAGTATGAAGCAGAACTTATATAACATTTGATTATTTGGACCAAAGTTAATTTGCGTTCGTTTTTACAGTTTAATAAAAAGATGTAGAATGTTATGTCTATCTATTATATGTCAATAATAAACATTAATTTTTTGCTTTGATTTTAATTATCCATATTCTTGAAGGCAGTTTTTGTAAATTCTAATCAAGGACAAGAGAAGATTGTGTCCGAAGTAACAGATCTTTGTGCAACGTCCGATGGTTCACTAATTGTCGTGGCTATCCAAAGGTGTTTATATTCTAAAGCAGCAGTGTTTATTCAATTTACGCAGGTTTTTACTGGAATCCTATTAGAATATACGCACCCCAAAATATTATTAGTTGACCCCAAAATATTTTACACAAAAATAGTTATAAATAAAAAGATTAAAATAACCTTACAATAATATATAATTAAAATTGTACATGAATATAATTTAATTGAAGATAATCAGCAAGAAGAGATTTCATTGAAGCCAGGACTTAAACTCAATTTCAACACCAAACCTCAAAGCAACACAACCAAATTCGAATAGACCAAATAAATTATAACCGAGTATTTTTGTGAATATCTAATTGATAAGTCCAAAAAATTGAACCACCAAATATAGGGGGTACTAACCTCAAAAGAGATCAGTGACCTGAAATTGAGAACGAAAGACGTCTCAGCGACCTGAAAGCCTTCAACGATCCACTCGGCGACCTCGCTGGTCCTGCAAAACAACGCCTCGAACGGGTCGGATTTCGAGCCCGTTAAGGCCCTCCGACGCTTAAGTTAATAAGAGAAATCAAATACTCAATCCCTTCACTCAAATCATACAAGATGCAATTATGATATCATAAGCTTAGAATAATGAGAGGTATGCTCCTCCTTTTATAAAGATAGGAGAAATCCTCCACTATCTAGGGTTACCTTACATAACCAGAATTTCATTCTCATCACAACTCTATAACCGACTTTCAATTAGGACTTCTCATATATAGCAAGTTCCCATAAATAATAAACTTCTCAATAAAGTACCAGAATAAGCCGGGGCATACAGCCCACCAGGCCCATAACAATCCACACATATCAAGCCCACAAACAGACTCAAATACTCAGCCCAAACTACAAGAGATCGCGACCCTATATGTAAACTCATCCACATACTACAGGTCGCTACTCTTCCATAAACCAGCTCGCTCATATCAATACAGCTCGCTCATCTCCTAGAGGCACACCCTCCCTAGGAAATGAGGTCACTTTCCGCAAATACTCATATTTATCACATAATATTACGTACAGACATTTTGGTCCGCATCAGCTAGTCCCCCATGTTCTAGCTGATTGAGGTATGAAATCAGGTAGGACATGTAAAAACAGAATCACAAGAGCACAACCACTTAAAAACAATCGATAAAACAAAAACACATAAGTAAATCACCATTCCACCTTACCAAACCATATTTTAGGATCACACAATCCTACAAACCGAGCCATAATACCAATTATCCCACTGTGAATTGGCAAGTATACTTGCGACATGCAAAATTTTAGCTTACCGAGCTCATCTCACCTTATGGAGAACAATCACGAGTCCCCAGTCCAAGTCCCCTAAATATAACGACCTGAATCACATAGCCTTACCACATTGACCGAACTCATACAAGCCCCCGAGCTAAATCCCAAGATTCCTCACTTGGCGACCTGAAAACGTTATCACTCTCTTCACAACATTCAGCTATAACCGGCCCCAATAATTCAAAATCATAATCATAACCAAAACATAAAGTCAAGACACGCTTCTCTTCCCACATCCCATCTCATTTATGCTTCATTAAATGCAGTCTGCTCTCTTGCCAGACACGCGTCACACCCTTATATTCTCGGAGTATAATAAATCCAGTGGGCCTAGGAATTAATGGCCCAAAACATTCCCCAAATAAACCCTAATAAATCCCGCTCCTATATGTCCCATCAACTTTTCCACCTCCCAACACATAAAACCCTTTCATCTTCTTCATTTACTACTTTACACCATCTCAATTAAAAAGACTCACCATTTTTACTCTGTAAAAAAGCTCAACATCCGACAATCGCTCAAGGATCCACTATCATCTCGATACTCATCGACGACCTCTAGCTCGCGAAAATGTGTAAGTTCCCAGATCTCCCTTTAATTTTAATCGCACTGTTGAATTTGTAACTGCATCTGCTGAGATATATTTGTTTTGTGTTGTCCCCTCCCCTGAATATGTTTAACCTACAATGATATTTAGCATCTCCCAACAATAACTCCCAAAACTCAACCCTCTCCCCTGATTCTGATCCCGTTGAAAACTCTTTCATTATCGAACAAAGACCAAAACAATTAGCATTACCCTCCTCTGGTCTACGCGACGAGCCAGAGGGCGATGTTACGTGGGCAGAGCTCCAGGCCCAAACCCTAGGAGATAATCCCCCTGACAACTCTCCCATCCTTCCTCTAGATGCTCCCCCTATCCCAGAGGGAATTCCTATACTCAAATCGAAAAATACCACACCCTGCGAACACTTTAGGGAGAACCCTGTGACTATAGATCATTCCCTTTCCTTTGACGACCTGCCTTCTTCATCTTACGCGACCAAAGAAATTAAACACAACTATTGGCTACTCCCTGATCCTAAGAAAGTAAAGAAACTCAAACGTATCATTAATCTTCCAACCACTGCAAAAGTGGTCTTGCCTGACAGCCCGCATATTGATCCTATGCGACCTCCGCTTAACCATATTACTCTCTTTGATGCATTATTAATAGCAGGATTTAGATTCCCAGCTCACCCCTTTTATATTGAGATCTCCAACCTCTATGACATCTCACCTCTACAATTAACCCCCAACTCTATGAAGTATCTGGCTGAATACCTCTTACTGTGTGAATATTACAACACCAATCCCGAACCAGGCTTTTTCCACTTTTGCTTCCAAATAAAATATCAACAGAATTCTTTCTATCTCTCAACTCGTTCGGGGCGAGCTCGCTTCTTAATAAATCCTCCTAATAAAGTCCCCGAATGGAGAAAAAACTTCTTCTTCATTCACAACACCGAAGACTGGCCCTTCATAACCGAGCTGAAAAACCGTACTCCCAAACAATACAAGCCAACCACCTCCAAAGAATGCCCCCGTTTATATAAAAAATACTCCGATCAGCTCGCGGAATGGAGCCAACACCCTTTCGACGTAGTACTCCTCACCAGCKGATCCGACATGTTCCGRTACGTGGGCATCYACTCTCGCCCAGTGGAACCYGATCTTGCCATCACTAACTCCGAATTTGGTAGGTACTTTAGGTTTTGTAATTACACCTARCCATGTATTTAAAAARTGAACTCTAARATAACCTCTGTATTTTTRAGTMGCCTTCATRAAGARATGCGRCGCCACTCGCTKGGAAGAGGAAAAGYAAAAMCCCACCTCATCCACAGCTCCTYCCKAGACAAGCGAGGCCWTACAACAAGTCGTRGGACCAACCGACGATGAAGAGGAGGTCCAACTGATCCAGCGAGCTAAAAAGGGGAAACGACCTCTACAAATTGCCCCCGAGGGTCCAAAGGCTAAAAGCCTAAGTCCCAGCCCGCCAGAACAGAAAGAACGTTGTCTTCGCAAAGGCCTCGCGGCGACCTCGGCGGGCACTTCCGACCTAGGTAAGGTGTTAGCCAAATGCGACAAAGCCGAAGACGTTGAGACTCTCCTTACCGAGCAAACCATCAAGCAGGTAAACACAAAGAAACTTATCTTTAATTCATTTGATCCTTACCACATACAAAATATTTTGACGCAGCTGAAACCTCTCTTCTCCAAATTTGCGGAGGAATTCTCAGCTCGCTCATCGGAGGGTGACCTCCAAAAAACTATTGACGAGCTAACTGCCCAAGCAGAGCAGCAAACTCGGCAGCTATCCCTAACACAAGGGGAATTGGATAGAACCCTCCAACTGGTGAAAGCTCGCGATGAGGAGATAACAATCTCAAAGAGCCGGATCGACAGCCTGAAGGACGAGGCGATACGTATGAGTGGAGAATTGAGCAAAAAGACTGAGGAGCTCGCACTTCAACAACATAAGCTCCCAGAACTCCTCAAAATAGCTCACGAAGAAGGTGTATCTGAAGTCCGTCAAACCTTCCTCACCAGTGAGACCGGCAGAAAATTTATCGACACGTACCGTCAGGAGCTCATCAAGGCTTACGAGAAATCCTCTATTTATTTTGGAATGATGGCGGGTGGGGCTACTGAATGGGTTTCCAATGCGGCCAACATGATCAAGGAGGAGGTCGCTGCTCTGAACGTCTCCTATACCCCCGACATCGAAGCCATCATCGACAAGCTAACTCCGTTTTCTGTTTCAAGGGCGACTGAACACAATCCATCTATGCGAAGTGGTGGTTGTCCTGTCAAAGTCGAGCAGCCCTGGCCGCGGGGGTCCATGCCGAGCTGAAGACACCCCTTGACGACCTGTTGCCCGATCCAGAACCTGCCATCACTCCCACACCTGAACCAGCTCTTACAAGTCCCCTGCTGAGACTTCTACAGTCGAAAAAACTATTTAGAACTTTCAATCACCTTTCAGTTCGCAATTATTGTATAGACAATTTATCCATTATGTTTTAATCTATGTACTTTCAGTATCAAAATACAATCTTGCCACAAGACACTATCAAGGGCATTCATACACCCCTAAATACTCTTTATGCCTGCCCATCACAAGATCTCATATTACAAACACAATCATATTAGCTCGCAGAGATAATACTCATTCAAAAAATCATTAACCTCATAACCATATAACCATAAAAAATCAAACAACTCGTCAAACTTTATGCAACCATTCAAAATAATCTCCATCTCATCGGATCGGGAGAAGTGCTATTCAGACGAAGTTCACCTTCTCCCGTACCACATGTGATCACAATCCATTCAAACAGTCGGGAGAGGCACACCTCAGCGAGGTTCGCCCTCTCCTCAGTATCACAAATATCATAAAACTCAATCATAAAGAACAAAACAATTCATGCAACTTTATTCATCATATTATTCAACTTTCTGAACGACTCGCCTGGTCGGGAGAAGTGCCCTCCGGTCCAGAGTTACCTTCTCCCGCCACAACAACAACAACACTTTCACAATCATAAACTCCAACACCGACCTAAAACAAGCTACCACTACACTCTTCATCTATCACAGTCGAGAGAGGTGCCCTCCGACACAAGAGTTACCCTCTCCCCATCCCATCTAAAACATATAAAAACACAACTCTTAATTGATCATCAGGTCGAGAGAGGTGCCCTCCGGTCCAGAGTTACCCCTCTCCCACGCCCTAAAAAACATACAAAAACACAACTCTTCATCAATCATCAGGTCGAGAGAGGTGCCCTCCGGTCCAGAGTTACCCTCTCCCATCCTAAAAACATATAAAAACACAACTCTTCATTAATCATCAGGTCGAGAGAGGTGCCCTCCGGTCCAGAGTTACCCTCTCCCACCCTAAAAACACACAAAAACACAACTCTTCATCTCCCATACGAACTATCTACGGGAGAAGTGCCCTCCGGTCCAGAGTTACCTTCTCCCGCAATCCTTCCTCTATGCATAATATTTCTTTAGGTGGCACACATTCCAGCTTCGTGGTAAATCCCTTTGCACTTTCGAGTATGTATGCACTTCCTCGCAATACCTTTATCACTTTAAATGGTCCAACCTAGTTCGGCTCCAGTTTCTTAGTCGCCTTCAAAGCATCAGCTCTCTTCCACACTAAATCACCAACCTGAAAACAACGATGTTTAACTTGTTTATTAAAAGCAGCTTGCACTCGTTGTTTGTAATGCTCCACCCGAGTTGCAGATTTCTCTCGTATTTCTTCAATTGTCTCAATTGCTCCTCGAGCTAATCTCTCATTTTCCTCTACATTAAATGTCAGTAGACGCTGTGATTCTCCAACTATCTCAGCAGGAATGACCGCGTCCATCCCATAAACTAAGCTGAACGGCGACTCCCCCGTGGTGGTTCGGGGAGTCGTTCGATAGGCCCAGAGGACAGACGCGAGCTCGTCCTCCCAAAGTCCGCCTGCTTTCTCCAACCGCAGCTTAAGTCCCTGCACAATTATCCGATTAGTAACTTCCACCTGTCCATTAGTCTGTGGATGCGCCACAGAGGCAAATCGCTGTTTCATTCCCATATCTTTGCACTATTTCTGCATTTTTCGCCCATTTAACTGGGTCCCATTGTCCGAGACTAACACTCGTGGTACTCCAAACCTGCAAAATATATTATTAAAAATAAAATCCATTATATGCTACTCGCTTATTCCTGTGACAGCCTCAGCTTCCACCCATTTGGTGAAATAATCAATAGCCACCACTAATTGTTCTTTATTGCCCGAGGTTTTTGGGAAAGGGCCTACGATATCAATTCCCCACTGCGCAAACGGGCATGGCGAGCTCATTACCATCATTTCCTCAGCCGGTATATGAATAACCGGAGCATGCATTTGACACTTCTTACAAGTTCGAACCAGCTCTCTTGCCATAGCCTTCATCCCAGGCCAAAAGAATCCTGCTCGCAATGTTATACCCATCAACGCCTTTCCTTTTGCATGATCTCAGCAGTACCCTTCATGTATCTCTCTTAGCACTTCCAATCCACGTTCTCTAGCTAAACACTTCAGAAGAGGTCCAAACCGCGACCTCTTATACAATTCCTCATTTATCACACAGAAACGAGCTGCAACCCTGGCCTCTTTCGTATTTAACCTCTCCACTCCTTCTCGCTATGAGATCTACCGCCTTTTTCCTTCCCCGTACTCAGCTCGCTCGCTAAGTACCTGCGTAACTCCTCTTGTTTCTCTAGCGGCACGAAATCCATAAGTCCATCCAAAAAATCCCTTTCTACTCTGACAGTGCTTGTCCTTCAGTAACTCTTCCCCGTCTTTCACCTCTACATGAATCGCCTTTTGCGCCTCCGCCTCCGGTGTTTTCATCTCCGCATCTTCCGCCAACCCTTTTTCCTCACGCTTCCTGGGGGAAGGCGGTGGTGTGTCACCGGTGCCTTGGACAACTGGATCCGCCTGAGGAGGCATTTTTCCATCCCTTGCCACGTCTTTTTCGTTAATGTCCGCCAGTCTATTCTTCTTGTTCTTCTTGTTGTTCGACTGAGAACCGTAGTATAATGTCCTCGGGATTATGTTGCTAGCCTTCATGTTTTGTTTGTAAATTCTCTCACGCCTTTCGCTCAAGGACTCGATGTCCCTCTTTCCCACAGACGGCGCCAATTTGATAAGTCCAAAAAGTTGAACCACCAAATATAGGGGGTACTAACCTCAAAAGAGATCAGTGACCTGAAATTGAGAATGAAAGACGTCTCAGCGACCTGAAAGCCTTCAACGATCCACTCGGCGACCTCGCTGGTCCTGCAAAACAACGCCTCGAACGGGTCGGATTTCGAGCCCGTTAAGGCCCTCCGACGCTTAAGTTAATAAGAGAAATCAAATACTCAATCCCTTCACTCAAATCATACAAGATTGCAATTATGATATCATAAGCTTAGAATAATGAGAGGTATGCTCCTCCTTTTATAAAGATATGAGAAATCCTCCCACTATCTAGGGTTACCTTACATACCAGAATTCCATTCTCATCACAACTCTATAACTGACTTTCAATTAGGACTTCTCATATATAGCAAGTTCCCATAAATAATAAACTTCTCAATAAAGTACTAGAAATAATCCAGGGCATACAGCCCACCAAGCCCATAACAATCCACGCATATCAAGCCCCACAAACAGACTCGAATACTCAGCCCAAACTACAAGATATCGCGACCTATATGAAAACTCATCCCCCATACTACAGGTCGCTACTCTTCCATAAACCAGCTCGCTCATCTCCTAGAGGCACACCCTCCCTAGGAAATGAGGCCACTTTCTTCAAATACTCATATTTATCACATAATATTACGTACAGACATTTTGGTCCGCATCACTAATCAACTATCCTTCATTCATAACATTTTTTAGTTTCCAACTATCAAACGTAATGGGTGGTTTTTTCAATAACCAAGCACTTGAAGGTAGAACTTGAAATAAAATGAATAATATTAGTAATCTGCAACTCATACAAAGAATAAGAAAAATAACATAATAATCTCCCTTTAACACTAAATACGCAAATTCATTACTACTGTTTAGGGAGAAAGTTTTTTGGATCCACGCGAATATGTTGGAACATGTCTTCCAACCAATAAGAGATCAAGATTAAACCACGAATTATTTAGCAGTGTATAAAGCACACGGTTAGTTTACTGGAAAATAAAGTGGCATTAAGACAAAATATAATAGAGGTGTAATTTATAGATTGTGATTAGAGATTACCTTGCCCGGAGGTTGCTGCGGCATAGGGAGCTTCTCCTTCTCCTTCTTCTTCTTCCGCATGTTTCCTTCTTTCTTTTTCCTTAATTTTTTTCCTTTTTGTTTTACTTTTATTTTATTATTATTCTTTTTGTTTATTTTTATTATTATATTATAGGGTAAAACAGGGTGTTTGTGGAGTTGATTAGTAAAAATAAATGTATTTTAAAAAATTTTGGGGTGTTCTTATCAATTGGGGTCAACAAATAACATTTTGGGGTGCGTATATCCGCGCCCTTAGTAAAAATATTATCCATTTATTTTCTCATTACAAAGCTTGCCTGGAATAATGTTGTTAAGATGCGACCTTTTGGCCGGGACCCTCTCCATAGCTAAAGTGAGTACATTATGTGACACCAAACAACTTTAAATTCTATATGAGAGAACGAAAAAAGACGTATTCCCGTTAAATTGCATTAAAAAGGGGTTAATTACAAACGTTGCCTTTGAGGTTTGATCTAATTACAGAAAAACCCCAGCTATTTTTCAGGATTACTAAAAGTATCTCTGATGTTTGATTCAGTATTAAAATTAAAGGGCTAAATGTGTAATATCTATATAAATGTGAAAGGGAAAAATTTGAAATGATTTTGCTTATGCAGGGTTCATAGTAAGACAAAATAAAATTTTAGGGGTATTTTTGTAATTAACAAGATCTGCAAATTTCGAAGAGGCCCTAGAATTTGGCTTAAAATGCGTTAGATGTTTTTTACATGTTTTTGCAGCCTCGTACTAATATAGGAACAGTTAGGTTCAAATGCATGTGATAAAGTTTACGCATCTTTGAATTTATTTATTTTCAATAGAAAACCTATTAACTTTGTAAACTTGGAGTCGACATTGAGTATGATATCAGCCTCTCTCATTGCAGTTGAGAGACTTCAAGATTTTCTCTATCATTTTTCTGGCATAATTTACCTCAATTAGAATCTTGACTTTGTGGGCTTGATTGATATTTGATACTAATTTTATCATCCATTGCAATTTTGCAGGCCATTGTTGTTGCCCTTATGATAAATATATAAATTGTTAGTTTAAATCATTTGTTTGATGTAGGAATAGACAAGGTTAGCTTGCAAATATATATTCTCATGCGATTATATATGCACTCGATTGAGATTTTCTTTTCTTTTCTTTTTTTTTTTTGCGCAAAATGCTAATTTCGGATTTTGACACGATTTTTATCAAATAGATATATTTTTGTCAAAGTGGTATGATGTAATTCTCCTTTGATTTTCTTAAGTATGTAAAAATATGTTTCACTGCTCTACTTTTGTATTTATTGGACATGTTCAACAAAGAAAATGACTACGGTGCCTTCACGACACCATGTCTCCCACCCCCTGCATTTACATCCGTTAATTGTTTAATATTTATAGCTTTGAATTAATCAAACGGTTTTGATTAAGTGAAGAATTGTGCCTTCACGATACCGTAGAACTTTCTGTTAATAATATATGACTGATTTTTTGGATGTGTTAATTTCCTCAATATTTGGGTTTGTTTTGTTACCAACGGTAAATTACTGTGGACTTCAACTCCCTTATGTTGTTAGTGAAATATGTTTTACTTTCTTATATCAACTCATGATTCTTGAATTCCAGTATTTGTTTTGAATATATTTTTCTACTTTTAGGTGAAAATCCAATCTCAGTTCCTTACAAGTATACAAGCCATACCCCCGTTGGCGTATGGGGAATACTTAGTCGAATGGGGTGATGATGATAACATCCTTTATCATCTACATTTTCGTAGCTGCATTTTTATAGCTTATTTAACTTTTTATGGGTAATGTTCATTGTGGAATATGATAATTTAATGTAGGAAAAAAAGGGTTTCAAAAGATTATTTATTTTGATATATACTTTATACATTATTTACATTATATATTTTTAAATCTATATCGACTGATAATTTGACTTTTTCTGACTAATGTTCATTGTAGAAATAAGATAATTTAATGCAAAAAAAAAAAAGGTTTCAAAAAATTATTTATATATATATATATATATACTTTTTATAGTATTTACATTATATATTTTTAAATCTATATCAGCTGATGTAAATATTTTTTGTGTGACTTTGGATTATGGCCTTAGATTGAGTGCAATTTCTATGTTGGAGTAACTCTTAAGTGTGTGTAAAGTTTGAAAAATAGAGTCATTTTCATTTCAATAAACATTTTGGGTTGGTGTATAGACATGAACAAATTTTAACAAATTTTGTCTAATTGAGCCCATTTGAACTTATTGAGAATTAAGAGATGTAAATAGTTCAAGATTATTTGTTTCAATGTAAACTATAAAATAATATAGTAAATGTAGTATAAAATGAGTTTTTCTCAAAATTTAAAGTGAATAATAATTCAACTTTTGAACTTGATAAATTATTTATTGACATTTGCATATTAATAATATCGTGTATAAGGTAGGTTTATAAAATTTAAAGTGAACATTTTGTTCACTTTGTATTTAATGTCCACTTTTTGAACTTATTTTTAAAATAAATATTATATTTTTATGATTTTCTTATCAATATCCGCATAATCACGGGTTTTTAAACTAGTGTTTATAAAATCGGGTCGGACTAATAACTAGTTTACTCGACACTGCTTCAAGCGGTTAAACCTATTTCAAAAATTGCGTTCGCATGTGTGTATATCACTCATATTACGTACACACGAGTGTACGTTGTACCGTACACCAAAAATAAAATATTTAATATAATGAAGATGTATATTTTTACGATTGATCGTACGATCATCACATGTTCCTCTCAATTAAGAAAAACTACACATTTATCACGTTAAGATTCATATTTATCAAATGATTAACATATATATACACTCATTAAATTTATTTAGGTTGCACCGACACGGAAAATGGACACGAGACACGACACGCGGACACGCTTATGACACGTAAATGATAACGTAAAACAGGACACGACACGGCTAAATGTCATATTTTGAAGTGTTCGTGCATCATATATGTTTATTGATATTTATCACAACAAAGATGAACTTTTATCACAATAGATATGAACTTTTATTAAAACATACATGAACATTTTTATCACATCAAATATGAAAATTTTATACGTGTTATGTGTTTATAAATGCACGTTTATCATAGAAAAATAAAAATATATCACAACAAATATAAAAACTTATTTTGTCGAAAATGAACACTTATCACATTTAAAGTGTACTTTCATGCAGGTGCATGATTTAATGTACATCCGGTTGTACATAATAATTTATCGTGCATCACACACACACACACACACCATGTAGCATCATGTTTTGGTTAATGCGGTCCAATTGGAAGGTTCGATCCAAATTCCAAACACTGGTTGGGCCAAATCGGTAGCTATTTATGTGGTGATTGGATAAGATTTTTCCCCTCAACTAGCGAAAAATTAATGACAAACAAGTAATTATTTATAACACATAATTTTATTTCCCTAACAAAAAATACAACTTCCATTTTTTCCCAAAATCTTTCTCCTAATTTCTCTCTATCTCAGCTTCACTATTATTAATTTCTCTCACACACAAATATCTCCCAATTGGCCAATTTGAAAAGGGTTTTTATTTAATAATTATTATCCAATCACTATCTCACCAAATATATTTTTCCGTAAAATCTTTTTTTTTTACTATTTTATAATCAAACGAAAAAAAAGAAGAAGAAAGATATCCATTCGCCACCTTGAGAATTTTCACAAATGACAATGACTTTATCTAACTAGACACTAAAAAGGGCCTGTGGCAATTTGATACAACCATTATTACATAAACACAGATGCACATTATATTGTACACCCAAATATGAATATTTAATACAATGAAGATATACATTTTTACGATTGATTGTATTACCGTTACGTGTTTATATTATAAAAATTTGTACATCTATAATATTGAGATTCATATTACCTCATTGCAGATGATTAACACACACACACACACACACACACACACACACACACATATATATATATATATATATATATATATATAAATGTATATTGATATTTATCATAATAGAAATGAACTTTTATTATAATGGAGATGAGCTTTCATCATAAGAGGTATGAATATTTTTATGTCTGATGTGTTCATAAATGCACATTTATCATAGTAAAAATGAGAATATATCACAATAAATAAAAAAATTTATTTTAACGAAGATAAAATTTTATCACATTTAAAATATGCTTTTCACTCAATTGTATAGTACAATGTACTCACAATTATAAATAATAATTTGCCAATTTGATAGAGTGCGTTTTTTAATTCCAGGATTTATTTTCACATATTGGGATTTTGGTTTCGGTATATTCAACAAATTTACAAAGGTACTAACTATGTAAAAAAATATGACTATACTTGTTTGATGCTTACTTAGAGCATCTCCAATGCAACAATGTTAAAAGTGAAAAAATTGACACATGACATAAAAATAATTATGTGCCACATTAATGCTTGACATTGTCAAAAGCAATGTTAAATTCTAAACATTACTCTTGACAATGTCTACAAATTAATTTTAAATATATCATCCAATCATGTTATTTATCTTTATTTACTTTTTCTAAAAATAAAAATATAACTTATCACATACAACATTGATGCATTGAAGATTTTTTTTTAATATAAAATATCAATGTCATTTGCCACATAAGTTCAATTAACACTATAGCATTAAAGATGCTCTTAATGAGTAGTGTAATAATTTATTTACAGTTAATCTATACTTTCCAATTTTAAATAATTACATTCCTTCCGTAAATATTAAGTGAAAACTGTGGCTTTTTAAGTAAAAAACATTATAATAAATGGTAATTTTATGGGCTTATAAATAATAACTATCTCTTTAGAAGTTAATGTTATATTAGTTGTTATTTTAAAAACATTTTACCTACTTTTTACAATTTTAATCTTACATATTTAAAGAAATCAAAACAATTTATTTTAAAAAAATTTACCTACTTTTTAAAATTTTATTCTTACACGTTTAAAGAAATCAAAATAATTTATGCTAAAAGATAATTATGAGTAGAAAGGAAAGAGATTTAAATTAGAAATATTATTAATTAATTCATGATGTATTGGTCAAATTTATATGTTTCTTAATTTTTAACATGTCGCCTTTGTTGCTTATGTATCATAAGAGTCATCTACCTAATTTAGTATTTTTTTTAAATATTTTTCTAATTTAAATTTTCTATTGTTTTTTATATTTTGCCCGATTCAATATTTATATTTTATTCTCCTAATATAAAAATACAGTAAATGACTACGGTTACTTTAAAGCACCATGCTCTACACTTCAACTACATTTACATCCATTAATCTACCAATATTTATAACCAACTTTTAATCTAATGGTTCGATTAAGGAAAAAATGGTATCTTCACGATACCTTTTAAGTTCTCAAAAATATAAACAAGTCATATATATAATTAGGATTTTATTAGTAATTAGTTATCTTAATAAAAAAATTAAATTACATATAACATAATATTAGTTACAAAAATAACTTAATTGGAAAAGTAATTTAAATAAGTTATATTTATAACAAAAGTTAAAATAAATTTTATTTTTAAAATTTTAACCATTACAAATAATTAATTACGTGTATTTGCAAGATCATATAAGTATAAAACTAAATATTATTAATTAATTTAATATAAATATAAAACTATAATATTATTTAATAATAATTAATAAATATTGATTAGACAACGGTACGTTGTGACGCGGATTGAGAATATAAAATATATTGAATTTTTATAAATATGTAATTAAAAAATACTAATAAATATAATATAAACATATAAAATTATTTAATAATAATAATTAAGATATAGTGACATGCCACCAGTAATAAAGCACGAGTTGATAATACGAAATTTTCTAAAATTAATTAAATATATAAATAAAATTATCAACGAGTTTAATATAATTTAAAACATAAAATTATTTAATAATAATATTAGATACGGGTTGGTAATATGATTTTTTTAAAAAATATTTTTAGGATTACATAAATAATTTTAAAACTCTCTATTTATTACGACATAAATATTTATAAACTCTCTAACTAATATAAATGATTTTTATATTTCAAATCTATTATTGATAAATGTCAAATATTTTTGTCAGGCCAGTTTGATAAGCCGTAACTCGTCAAATCATCTGAATTGGTACTATGATGTATTAATTTTTGTATTATAATGTATATTTTGTATTCAAATGAATGTATTTTTTTCCATAAAATTTTGACCTAATAATATGATGTATTGTATTTTGTACTGTAATATATCAGGGGTACATGTATAGATTTTTGTATTCTGATGTATTAATTTTTGTACATCTATTGGTTATGAAGTTGTCAGTTCTGACAAGAATGTGACCTTTTTCTTGTGCACCACGCGAGTATTAAACTAGTAAACTCTAAAATAGACATGCTCAAGGGTTTGGTGGAATCAGTGGTCAACGTTTTGGTCAAACCAGTGGTCAACGGTTCGGTTAAACCGAGGACCACTATTCAAATCAGTACCAGAACCGCCATTAAGACGATGTAGTTCCGGTTTGTGATTTCACGAACCGTCGAACAAACAGTTTGTGTTTCTATATTATTATTATTATTATTATTATTATTATTATTATTATTATTATTATTATTATTATTATTATTATTATTATTATTATTATTATTATTATCATCATCATTTTTATTATTTTTTTTACACCTCCAAATGCTCTCTGCTTAAGTCATTTTTCTCATGCAAGGCCTATTCAATATTTTTGAATCGGTAATCAATGATAAACACACTTTATCTAACAACACAGACGAGTGGATATTAGTCGTTCCTGAATCTAGCATCGATTTCGTAAATTATTGACAATCTATGTCTCTCGGTATCGCTCGAGTAAGTAAGGTATGAGTGAATTACGTGACTTTAATTTTTTAGGTAAGAGGTTACCTCTGAGAGAATTGCGTATACTCTTAAGTTCTAATATTTTAAAATAGTCTAAATCCAAAAATTTTCTCCCCCCATTATTTTCATTTAAATAATATTATTTACCACCTATTTTCATTCATTATACAATTTTGAAATTGAACCTAACAAAATCAAAATGAATGATTAATAAAAAGACATAAATCGACACAAACAGCTGAACCGACCAAATTGAACCGTAAACTGACGGTTCACAAACTTTGGCAAAAGGCAGTTCCATAGTCCAATTACAGTTTGTCATTTCTTGACAAACCAAGCCAATACTTCGAACAGTGAATTACCGATTACTAATCGTTGTACATGTCTACTCTAAAATAATACTTAATAAAAAACTGATAGAAATTTATAAAAATACAATATATGAAAATCCCAATAATATATATATATTAAAAGAGAGGTCTGGAGAGAGAAAATAATAGGAGTAGAATGTCACGTAGGATTAATAATTACTTTACTTAGTAATTTTCTTAATATAATTAGAAAAATAAATACCTTAATTTTGTCAGTTTGGAGAGAGAGAAAAATATGAGTAGAAAAGAGAAAAATAGAATTATTTTCACTTTTTAGTTATTTAGAGATTTTATTAACATAATTATAATATATACATTAATTAATATTAATAATAATTTAATTTCTTTTTTTAATTACGTACAATACTAGAATTATTTATTCCTAGCAATTCTTACTTAACAAGTAGAACCAAATGGACGCGGATATAATGTCACCAAACTTTGTATGAGTTCAATCCAATCCATATTTTGAACTTGAGGGTGTCCATATGATATTTTCAAACATTATATTAATGTCAAATAAGGTTTCTAATTTTAAAAAGTTCACGTCATCTATTAATTTTCCAACTTTTTTCACCCCACCATACCCATTTTTTCCCTCCTCTCTCAATTTTCCATCTCCCGGCCCCCGATAAATGCCCCCCTTCCCCTTTTCCTTTTTCTAGGTTTTTGAGTACTGATATTTGGTTTTTTGATTTTTCTCTTCGATCGCGAGTCATCATGAGTAACCCTGAAAAAGACAACTTCGATATGGCCGAATTGGACTCATCTCTCCCCGCCGCTGCCGCCGGTAATTTCCCTATTTCATATGTATGTATGTATGTATGTATTCATTCATTCCTGATTGATTGTTCCGGTATTGATTCTGTACGCAGCTTTGAGTGCAGAGGATCGTGCTGGGTTAGTAAACGCCCTTAAGGTCTGTGATCGTTCCTTTTTTGTTTTTTCTTCTTCTCATAATTATGTTTTAAATATCCTCACCGGTTGGAGTTTCCGATTTTTATCTGCAGAGTAAGCTGCAGGATTTGGCTGGGCAACACTCGGGCATCATGGAGACGCTGTCACCAATAGTGAGGAAGCGCGTTGAGGCGCTAAGGGAGATTCAGGTTTTTAGATTTTCAAGTTTTTATTTATTTATATTTTTATTTTATTTTTTTATAAATAATAATAATAACAGTAATCCCCACAAATTTATGAGTTCTAATTGTTGTTGTTTATGAAATACCATGGTGGTTCTATTTTTTTTAAATATGTTTTTTGTAGTTCATATATTTAGTGTGCTATTGTGTCTTGGTAATTCTCAGTTGGCTCTTGATATGCAAGATGAAACAAATATGTATTTCGGTTCTTATCTTTTTATGCATGGGGCTATTCACTTTTCTTTATAAGCTTGACATCTATGTGACTCATAAACCATTAGCAGCGAAATTTTGCTCCAGATGTCATTTATATTCTTGTCGGATATGCGTTTGTTGTCTAACATGTTTTCTCATTCACAGAGCGAACACGATGAGCTTGAGGCAAAGTTTCTCGAGGAGAGAGCAGCACTTGAAGCTAAATACCAGAAACTCTACGATCCATTATATACCAAAGTAAGGGCAATTTCATAGAAAAACCTGCAATTATTTTGTTTTTGTTTTCTAATCTCCCTATTTGAGAACGTTTTTGTTTTTATTGGTTGTCATTTCTGCAACGGTTATTTATTCTTCATTTTCGAACAATATGCAGCGTTTCGAAATTGTGAATGGTGTCGTTGAAGTTGAAGGAGTGACTGACACTGGGGCTGATCAGGGAGAGGACAAAGCAAATGAAGGTAAAGCAGTAGCATAGTAATTTCAGAAAGTGGTACATCGGTTATATCTTGCATTGCTGTTTATATGTAAACTGGGTTTACCAATATTTAATACAAGCTTTGTTTCAGGTAAAGGTGTGCCCGACTTTTGGTTGACAGCAATGAAGACTAATGAGATCTTGACTGAGGAGGTTAATATCTTTAAAAACTATTTCGCATCTATTCTGGTGATTTACATTGAACTGAAGACTATTTGTATTTCTTTGTTTAGATTTCCGAGCGTGATGAGGAGGCTCTTAAATTTCTCAAGGATATCAAGTGGGCTAAGATTGATGATCCCAAGGGTTTTAAGCTCGAGTTCTTCTTTGATGTCAATCCTTTCTTCAAGAATTCCGTACTTACAAAAACATATCATATGGTTGATGATGAAGAGCCAATACTAGAGAAAGCAATAGGGTAATTGGTTATTTCATCTAGGCAATTTATTATTATTATTATTATTATTATTATTATTATTATTATTATTTAATGAAGTATTTATATTTTTTCCCCTCGATACCTTGCAGGACACAGATTGAATGGTACCCAGGCAAATGCTTGACTCAAAAGGTTTTGAAGAAAAAGCCAAAGAAAGGGGTGAAAAATGCAAAGCCAATAATAAAGACTGAAAAATGTGAAAGTTTTTTCAACTTCTTTAGCCCACCAGAGGTTCCAGAAAATGAAGACGACATTGATGAGGATGAGGTAAGTACAATCATTCCCTGTATGCTAGTTTATCATCAGAAACCTGAAACTGTTTAATATTTCCGATCCGTGCTTAGTTTTGTCTTTCTTATTTGGTAATATGGCTCAACAGGCTGAAGAACTTCAGAATCTGATGGAACAAGACTATGACATTGGGTGAGTCTATTTTGCCGCTCCATTAAATGATAGTCAGTATATATCTCGTCTATCAACTAATTTTGCGTTCACTCAGCCACAAGTTTTTGACATGATTTAAAAAAAAAAAAAACCCAACAGGCAGTTTTCTATTTCATATAAGGGTCAAAAGACCAAAGTTTATAGATTACATTTGGTGAAGAAATGTAGCGACATCCAAAAAATATATGTCTAACATCTTGTCTTACATTTGAGTTCATTACCGGGAAAAGAAAAATAAACGGCACTTAAAGGCCCAAGATTTGATTTTATTTTGACATGAATTTTATTCGCTGCAGCTCGACTATTCGGGACAAAATTATTCCTCATGCTGTTTCATGGTTTACTGGGGAGGCTGCTCAAGATGATGACCTTGATATGATAGATGATGATGAAGATGATGATGACGAAGATGATGATGCTGATGATGAAGAAGAGGATGAAGATGATGATGATGATGAGGATGAAGAGGAGGTCAAGGTCACAAAGAAGGTAAATGGACTATTTGGTAATTAGAGAAGAATTTCAATTTTAGTTTGGGATAATTATAAAAGCCCTCTCAAAAAACTAGCTAATTTTGAAAATTACAAAAACTACCCTTGAGTTTTGATCTTTTCATTGTGCCCCAACCGTTACTTGACATGATGGGATTTGCTCATGTGATCAAATACTTTACGATTTATAACCACTCAACATTTCTAAATATTCCAATAACCCCATCCATTCTTTTGGCTATTTGTAGTATTTAGAAAAGTTGAAGGATGTCAATGTAAAACGCAAGATGAAAAGTTCGGTTATCTGTAATATTTAGAAAGCCAAGGGATGCCTTTCAAATAAAAAAGAAAAAGAAAAGTCAAGTGATGCAATTGTAATTTTTATTTCGATGAAAGTACAATTTCTATTAGTTCCACGAGCGGTAGGTTTTTCAAAGTAATACTAACCTCCCCCCCTCTATTTTTCTGTAATTAGACCTAAATCTCCAGGGTAGTTTTTGTAATTACCCCTTGTACTCACTTTTTTTAATTCTTTTTTTTTTGTATCTGGTGCGCCATTGTTGGTATGATTTTTTTTTTATAATACTTTCATTTATGATATAATCTTGTCTATTTGATGTGGTGTACTTAGCTGTTGGAATGTTTATGCAACAGAAAAGTGCCGGGGCGCGAGCTGGGGAAGGTCAACCTGGGGAACGCCCTCCTGAGTGCAAGCAGCAGTGAGGTTGCAGATTGGATAATACGATGCTGAAAATTGATACTTGTTTTTCCCCTCTCGTTCCCATGAGTTCCGAATTTACCCCTATCCTGCTTTATTTCTTTATTTACGTATGCCTTGGTTTTCAATGGTGGTTAAGTGAAATTGTTTATCTGGAGGGTATAACATAACTTGAACATCTATTTCATTGGTTTTTTTCTCATCCAATTATCTCCACCCCCGCCCCCCACGTTACACCGACAACGAAGATGAACCAAGCAGCCTAAACATGGACTGCTTTGTTCTTGTTTGCGAGAAAATTAGTTATTTCAGATTTACGAATCACCAGATTTCTCAATTCAGAGCATATCCAATGCTAATATATAGATTGAACTGCATAAGATATGTGCCAAGCTCACAACTTTCGAAATCCATCTTGTGCATAATGTGGATAATTTGAAATATTGTCCATAAAAAAATCAAATAGCTACAAATAAGAAAGAAAATTATAATTGAATAAAGAAATAAATTGAAATTATATATTAAATATTCTCTCTCTATTTTCAATTAGTGAGTTAGAATGTGGAAGGAAATGTGGATGGACAATATCATTTTTTATGTTAGTAGATATTAATTATGCATATGCCATTAAACATCTAAGTATCATATAGTATTGATGTTGGTGATATTTAATGTGTTTTACTACGACTACATTTTAGCATCAGAGATGTTCTTAGCTGATGTATATCTAATGTTTACAAATTTTTATACCGACTATTGATTCTTTATGCCAATTGTTCAATGATTATTATCATTAAACTATCTCACTTCTCCTTTGTCAACAGTTCTCAAAATGGAAAAATTATAGGTGCACCTGGTTGCGCCATGTAATTTGCACCGGGTGTAAAATTGTGCAGTTTAATTAGTGGGTTGGTGGGAGTTGATGGTTTTTTTCTTTCTTTCTTTTTTTTTTTTAATAACTTACCCCAACATTCTTCAAACTAACCCAGCAAACCCCCCTCTGAATCACATAACTCTCTTCGAGGAAAACTTAAGATCGGGCTTCAGATTCCCTGTACATCCTTTTCTAATAGCCGTGTCTGCGAAGTATAAGGTCGCACTCTTGCAGATGACTCCTAACTCCATCAGATTCTTAGTTGGATATATAATTCTTTGTAATTGCTATAGCGTAGAACCTGACGTAGGTTTCTTTTACTTTTGCTTTCGAATAAAGAACCAAAAAGGTTTCTTCTACCTCTCTTTCTCGCCATAAGAAATGTTTCTTGGTAAATCCCTCATCGAAAGTCCACGAGTGGCAAGTTAACTTCTTCTTTCTCTACAATCCCGAAGCCCTGGCCCTTTTTGACCGAGTGGCAGGATTCAACTCCTGAACAAGACTCAATACCCTCCATAAGAGATCAACCCTGTACTTTTCCAACAATACTCCGACCTTCTTGACAAATGGAGTGAAAAACCATATAATGTGATGAGGCTCACAAATTCGGAAGCTGCTTTCAGATTTGTAGGTCTTAGCCCGTGACCTACGCTTTTGGACT
>BMAC01000737.1:294205-321227 GCA_014905375.1 Phtheirospermum japonicum | reverse complement strand
TTTTTAAATCACTCAACCTTCTCTCTCTTTTCTTCTCAATTTAATTGGGGGTTTCTCTTTCGATTTATTTATTTATTATTATTTATTATATATAGATTATTTTTTGCAGATTCAAATGAGAATTTCGAATTTATTCTTAGATTATTGATAGTGTTTCCCCTTCGATTTGAAAATTGTTCTTCATCTTCGATTTTGCTGGTCCTCAATTTCTCGCTGCAGAAGGTTATAAAAAATTGGCACGCCTATTATTTTTTTCTTCAAATGTCTTTGTATGAAAAAGCATAGTTTTGGTGTTGTTGATTCCGATGTTGTTGATGTTTCATCTTCAACTTTAATTTTGGATGAATGATAGATTTATCGTTGTGCCTACGTTGTATTCTTTAGGTGATGGTTGTGGATGAAGTTATGGAAGATCTGAGTTTGGTAGGTTCCTGCCATATCATAAATGTACTTAAGTATTATTATTTCAATCAGAATAGATTATTAATCTCCATCTCTATGCAGATGCTATCATCGACAGCTGTTTATCCTCGAGCTCAGAGGGAGGTGCCACTGTCCAAACTGATCCCAGCCCTGCAATGACGTTGGCACCTCCTATTTTTGATGTAGACTAAGAGTTAGAGCTTGCCATGGCCCGAGAGATGGTCCTGAAGAGCTTACTGACTCGGAGGAAAGCATACCCCTTTGAGAGGTACTGAACAAGGGAAAAGAAAGGCCGTCGAGCAAACTCCCCTGCCACAAGCAGCCCCAACTCCCAAATGGCAATGTCTCCAAAAGCCATCTGCTGCTTCTGCTTCAAGTCCCCCAAGTTTGGAGAAGATTCTAGATCGATGTGGTGATGCCAACGATATTAAATCTTTTCTTCACATATACTCAGCGAGCCAGGTAACCCAATACTTCAAAATACTCTACCTCCACTCCTTGTAATATACTCAGCCCATAACATTCTTCTATTACTTGCAGTTGGAACCTATGATGGTTGCGCTCTCCAATCACTTATCAGCGACGACCTCCGAGAGTGATCTCTAGAAAACATGTGATGAGCTGGCGGCCCAGACTGAAAAACAAACTCAACAGCTTTCCTTGACACAAGGAGAGTTAGATGAATCACGTCGCCAGCTAACAACCCGGGAGGAAGAGCTCAATATCGCTAAGAGCCAGCTGGAAACCATGAGGGAAGAAGCCACCCAGCTGAGAGGTCGCCTGATGGAGCTGGAGGGACAGCTGCAACATAATCAAGAGCATAAGGAAGGTGAAATTCGCTTGGCTCGTGAGAAAGAGTTATTGAGGGTCAAAAGGAAGGGCTGATTGAAGTTCGACGCACTTTTTTAAAGAGCAAAGTGGGTAAGAAGTTCACGAATGCCTATAGAGAGGAGCTTTTGAATGTATACAAGAACACAACTCACTATGTAGCCAGGATGGGAAGAGGAGGCCGGGAATGGGTCAAGTTTACTATAGAGCGAATCAAGACCCAACTTATAAAAGACAATATCCCATTCGAGCCGGACATGAAGAGTATAGCTGACGAGCTTCCCAACTTCTCATTTTGGAAAGGTGATAGAAGCCAGTCCACGAAGCAAAGTGGCGGATCCCTTGCAAGGGAAATGCCATCTTCAAGGCAGGACTTTCTGCTGAGCTAGAAGCCCCAGTAGACGAGCTCGTGCCTGATTGTAATACTGTTTAGCCATTATAAATCTCATGTAACTTGATTTGTAGACCTGCCTAATTTCGAATGATCATATGTGAAAAATTATAATTTGATATTACTTTCACTTTTCGTTGTGCTCGATCTTTCTTAGCACAACCTTCCATAAGATGATTATCATAAGTAAGAGCACTTTCAATTATGAATAATGCAAATCAGAGAGTGGTTAGGTCGCCAAATCGTAATGAGAGTAAACCAGAGACAACCAAGATCGTACTTAGTTCCCAAAACTATTATCACCAAACAAAACAACCTGTTATCAAGGTTCTAAGATATATTATATGCGAGCTATAATTAAATTCGAACATATAGAGACCGTAAAGAACAACATGTAAATTACCCATGAGTTGCCCATACTTATTGTCATGTTTTATATCATACCGGTGAGTTTTTTTCTTTTCTAGTTGACCACGCAACCCTCCATCCATGCGTTGGCGATCTTTGGCATAATCATCATCAGATGATGATGCGAGGTCCATCGAATATTTGTGTTTACTTGAGATTTTTAGTAGGTTAGCACTTGGTGTCCATGTTGAGGATTCTCTGCTCCGTCTCTGCTCCTTAGTTAAATCCTTTGGTATGTACTTGTCATCCTTCCAACCTTCCCTTTATCATCCTTCTTCTGCTCAACCTTCTCTTTTCCTTTGTCATTGTTGCGTACCTTGCCAGATATGATTTCATCTAGCTCTCCTTGTTTATCCGGTGATACCAATCCTATCAAGGAGCCCCTTATCGACATAGCAAGGCTTGTTACTTGGCAATTCTTCCCACTCTTTTGTCCCTATTTGGATAGCCTTCTGCCTAATACGTTTGGATTTTTCTTCTTATGTTCTCCTTTTGATTGCCCCACCTCTTCCTTTCTTGGTGGGGAGGGTGGTGTGGTCTTGGATTGATTGGTTTATGCTAATGGTGTTGTTTGTTCTTTCCCATCGTTACCTCCCGTTATCTTATTTGTATATTCATTAAAGTTCAAGTTTTACTTCATAGTTTTTAAAAGACCCTCACTTCTTTCACTCAAGGACTCAATATCCCTCTTTTCCACAGACGGCGCCACTTGATGCGACCAAAAAGATTGGTACCTCAAGAATAGGGGGTACTGACCTTATATATGTGATTAGCGATCTGATTAACTTTGAGTAACCGTGCAGTGACCTGATTGATCTCCAAGGGACTCCTGGCGATCTGTTAGATCTTGCAAAATAAAATCCAAGCCAAGGCGGTGGATGGCCCCGGCGTAGGCCCTCCGATGCTTAAGTTAGAGATTGGGTGAGAGAAATGCGAGAGCCTTTTAAGTGAGAGAGTTCTCAAAAACGTATGATGTAAGAATCAACTTAGAGAGAAAGAATGAAGCCTGAGTCCTCTTTATATATACAAGAGAAGTATTCCCAATCTAGGGTTTCCCTCTCCTTCCATAAATAACACAACCAACTCAAAATTAGGATTCCTCCTATATGCTAAATTTCCATAAATAATAGAACTCTCGCTGAATTACTATATTAGCCGTTGGCCAATAAGCCTGCTCATAGGATTCAGTCTGCTGGGACCCCATAGAATAGTCTATACTAGTCTACCAAAGCCCAAAATCATGAAGCCCAGCTCTTAACGCCGAGCTACCACTCAGCGCCGAGCTTGTATAAAAAAGCTTACATCAAAAGAGGTCGCCACCTCACATAAGAGCTCGCCACCTCACATAAGAGCTCGCCACTCTTATGCAACAGGTCGCTACCCTTCAAAACAGCTCGCCCAGCTCCCAGAAGGATTGCTCCTCCTAAGAAATGTGGTTGCTTACTGAGATTACTTACTAAGATCTTCATAAATACGTGCATGTTGGCGACGTGAATGTTTGATATCGTATCACCTAGAACTAACCTAAATCTACCATCTAGATCCCAAAAAGTTAAACCCGCTACAAGCGGTATTTACGCTACAAAATTAAAAAACAGAGAGGATCAAGCCAATTTACCAGAGCGGGATCCCAAGTAGGGACCCCAATCCACCGGAGCGGTGGACGACAAGCCTCTCTAATACCACTGTTGTGCGGCTTGCCGTCCGGTACCCACTATATTCAACGAAATGGAAGCGTCAATTAGTTCACGACCTTAGTTATCGGCCCGGACAGTCATTACCTATGTTCATAATTGGCCCTACACAATTTACCACAACCCTCTCCAATCCTAGGCCTTAGGACTTGACGTCAGTAGCCCAGCCAAGAGTCTGGGGCCCGAATTAATGCTGCGATCTCCACAACTTCGGCCTGTATCCTGGCAGCAGCCCCTTTTCTACTTTTCGCCTTAATCGTGGACAATCGGATTGCCGACAAGCTTGAAGAAAGGGGGCAGATTTCGTGTTCAATGTCAGACGTTCAGCAGCCCCGGGATAGGATCAATCGAATATCCAACTCAAATATCCAGGCCCTATGGTAGCATAACCGGAGACGAACACGATGCAACAGCTGGGACGAAGCCCAGCCCGATGCCGCACCTGGTGGCTGGGACCGATTTAGACGGCGTAACCGAACCCTAGCAAGAACCCAAGTTACTGTCAGAGACCAAAAGATCCGTAGCTCACAAAGAGCAAGGAAAGAGGGGGAAAAGGAGCAGGTGCTATGTAGTTTCAATGAATTGAAGGGTACAAGGTTCAGAAGGTTCAACTGATTCCTCTTGGCGCAAAGCAGGTCCCCCCTTTTTATATCCTGGGCAACCCCTTAAGGTTAGGTAAGTACAAAACAGAAAGGAGGCTGGTCAACCGAGAGTAAAGGGATGGCTAAGATCATCACCTAGTAAGGAGCTGGAGTGGGTGGTTAAGATTAGAGTCAAAGTCAAACAGGGGTCAAGGTTCGGGTTGACCTTCCAGGTGAGTGATTGGGCTGGGCTTTTCTTGTGAACCCGACAGAGAAAATGGGTTGCCTTTTTATAAAATTCATTTGGTCCTACTCCAATATTTTCCACCTTGGCCCAAATCTAAACGTGTCGATCCCAGTTTGCTACTAGGAACCAAAATGATTCTCATCATCGCTGTCCGGGTACCTGCACTTACAAAAAATCTCAACAAAGTTAGCACAGATACCAAGAAAAAAAATTACGTACTAACGAATACGCCTTACCTCACACTTACCCCCACGGTCTAATCGGTCGTGTCAAAGTTCAAAATGTGCAAACACGTTCATAATTTGCTTGTGGGTAAACACTTAGTGTTCATATCTGCCAAGTTGTACTCAGAAGGAATCTTCTCAAGATCGATAATATGATCAGCTACAATATCACGAATGAAATGAAGACGCACATGCAAGTACTTAGTACGATCATGAAAAACAGGATTTCTGCAAAGTTGAATTGTAGCTTGATTGTTAGAAAATAACACAATATTATCGTCTAAAAAACATGTTTCAGAGAAGAGGCCCTTTAACCAAACAACTTCTTTAAAAGAATCAGTTATGGAAACATATTCAGCTTCAATCGTAGATAATGTAACAATAAGTTACAACTGAGATTTCCAAAGAATACAAGAGCCACAAAAATCAAAAACATACTAGGTTATGTATTTTTGACTATCTCTATCATTTTCATAATTAGAATCAACATATCTTTTGAGTCAAACACCATCAGATGATTTGCGAAATCTCAAACCAAAACTCACAGAGAATTTCAAATAACGTAGTAATCATTTCAAAGCCTCCCAATAGAGTCTACCAGGGTTAGACATGTATCTACTTAGACAACTAACAACATAACCAGTGTCAGGACTAGTACTAACCATGCGATACATCACAAAACCAATCACATTTGAATATGACACATTTTTCATAGCATCAATTTCAGTCTCAGTCTTAGGGGACTGAGACTTACTTAGCACAATATTTGGAGTAAGTGGAACTTCAGTAGGATCGGCATCAGACATAGAAAACTTACTCAAAATCGTTTCGACATAGGAAATTTGATTTAGAAATATAGAATAATTTTTCCTTTCCCTAACAATGTTCATGCCTAATATACGTTTTGAATCTCCAAGAATCTTCATATCAAACATTTCACATAAACAATTTTGAACATGCTCAACAGACTTTATGCAAGGACTAACAAGCAACATGTCATCAACATAAATGAGCAAAAAATAGGAACACTTGCAGATTCTTTAAAGTAAAGACAATGATCATACGAGGTACACTTAAACTTTAAACAAAAAATACATGCACCAAACTTTTTGTTCCACTGTCTGGGAGATTGCTTCAAACCATGACTTTTTAAGTAAGCAAACAAAATTCAGGGTTCGTTTTGTCAATAAAATCATCCGTCTGCTTCATAAACATTTTCTCATCTAATTCACTGTGCAAGAATGCAGTTTTAACATCCATTTGTTTCAACTCCCAATCAAAATGAGAAACTAATGCAAGCATAATATGCACAATGGTAAATTTAACAACCAGAGAATTTTTTTTCGTATAATCTACCCCCTTTTTTTGAGTAAACCCCTTAGCGACAAGTCTAGCCATAAATATAACCCCTTCATCCTCATGCTTGACCTTGTACAACCACTTAAATTTACGACATGACAATCATCAGGTTTAGGCAAAAGGGTCCACATTTGGTTAATATGCAAAGAGTTCATTTCACCATTCATAATATTTAACCAAGCACGAGATTTCAAGACTTCATGATACGTTTTTGGTTCACTATTATCAATAGATCCAAACACACTAAAAGCATATGAAGTCGGATGATAATCACGTAAAAGCACAGATTTGGACCGAGTCCTTTTCTTCCCATCTCTAGCAAGTTGATAATCATCTAACACATGTGTATCATGCATATTTTCAACATATTCAGTATGCACATCAGAGGTTTGAACATTTTCGGTAGGTAAATTTCCAGAAACATCAACAAAGACATCAACATGCATATTTTGAGAATCATCAAACTTATTAACATGCATAGGCTCCACCTCACTTGGAGTCGGGTTAGGTTCATTAACAACAGGCAAAGAAGCATGTAAACATGGAAACTCAAACTCATTGAAAATCACATCACGACTAATTGTAACTTTAAAACCCTGTTCACTCCTAAGCCACAACCTATAACCCTTAACACCCTCCAGATATCCCAAGAAAACACATTTCACAGAACGAGGTTCAAGCTTATCAAGGTTTTGATGAACGAAAGCAACACAACCAAAAATACGCAAGTTTGATTAATCAATCTCTTTTCCACACCAAACTACCTCAGGATATCTACCATTCAAAGGCCCGAAGGGGGACATATTTACCAAATATGCAGCCGTTAATAAGACCTTGCCCCAAAACATTTTTGAAAGAACAGAAGTGAACAACATACATCTAACTCTTTCGAGTAATGTACGGTTCACTCGTTCCGCAACCCCATTTTGATGCGGGGTATATAGAATAGTCTGATGCTTTTGAATGCCGGACTCGGCACAAAGTTTGTCAAAAGAGTTATTATAAAATTACAATCCATTATCTGTCCTAAGAAATTTGATCAATTTTCCAGTTTGATTTTTAATCAAGATTTTTCAAGTCTTAAACTTTTCGAAAATGTGACTTATTTTTGAAAAGAAACACAAAGAATTTTCTGGAAAAATTATCGATCACAGACAGAAAATACCTATTACCACCTTGTGTGGAATCTTTAGCCGAACCCCACATATCAACATACACATATTCAAGAATATCACAACAGGTTGAAATTTTTGGGGAAGTAGAAAACATGGAATTTCACACGTTGTTGTTTGCCATACACACAAGTATCACAGAAGGGCATACAAGAAACTATATCCTTACCCAAATGACCTTGTTTATGCAAAATCTCTAACCCCTTACTATTCACGTGACCAAGATGTTTATGCTACAAATTATTATGATCAACATGCATGGAGTTCACAGAATTTGGCATAGATTTACAGTTAACAATGCAAACATACAAATTTCGCTGTTTTTAAGCTTTGAAAACAATAAGAGAACCCTTCATGATTTTCATAACACCCTTACCCCACCTACTTTCTAACCCATCATCCTCAAGTGCAGCACAAGAAATCATGTTATGACATAAATCAGGCATATGTTGCAAATTCTTAAGAGTTAAGACATAACCAATTTCAAAACGAAAGTAAACATCACCCAAACCAACAACATAGCATATTTTCTCATGTGCCATAAAAACATGCCCATGCTTAACATCCTTATAATTCGAAAACAAATATTTATGGGGGGGCATATGTAATGTGCATGCAGAATCAATAAGCCACTCATTATCACATAGATTAAAATGCACAAAGTTCACATTATCATGCATTTCATTATACTCAATAACCATATAAATATCACCCATGTTATCATTATAAGACGCCATATTTGTATGATCAGGTTGTTATTTATTTTTCTTGGGGTGGGGACATTGCTTTATGTAATGATTATGATCACCACAATTATAACACTTACGACCACTTGGACGGGATTTAGACCTACTCTTTTATTTGCCTTTATTTTTAGAAAAATTTGGGTTATTTTGATTAGTGGAGGTCTGATGGTTTTGAAATCAGTTTCTTGACCTACTTCTAACAAAATTAACCTCACTATGACTATTACTTCCCTTATTGGCTTTTAAATCCAACTCTTTACTTTTTAAACCATTTATTACCATATCGAGACTTACCTGATCTCTACCATACTTAATAGCAGGTTTCACATCATTATAAGAATCAGAATGACATTTAAAAGTACAATAGGGGAATAATCGCCAATATGTTTGTCACCCATTTGCTTGATGTCCAAAACAAGTTTTGTAAAAACCTCAAGATTTCCATCAATGTCTTTGGACAAATCAAGCTTAAACCTAAAAAGTTTTTCAGACGTTTCAGTATAAAGTTCTTCAATTTTCCCAAAGTTCTTTGCAAAATCAAGTTTTTCACATTTACGTAACCGAAGTCAGATAAATTCAGAATTATAGACGAATACACATATTCATCAATTTTAGCTTTTTTCTCGGCTGTAGTTCCAACAGTAAATGAAAAGTCAATCGCTTTGAAAACTTTTTGTTGAACCAAAATATCTTTCATTTTCTGCTGCCAAATTTAAAAATCACCTTTTCCATCTAACGATGCCAAGTTAAAAGATGAAATAGATGTCATTTTTAAAAACACGAAAGTTTTTGAAAAAAATAACACAAATAAGCACGAAGTTTCAGAAAAAATGCACAAAGCACAAACATGAGGCAATCACAAATTTCAAAAGAAAACATGCACACAGCAAATTACGAACGAATCACAACGACGAGTAAACACTGGATTTACAAGTAAATCATGGCTAATGCTTATCGGTCCAATAACTAACTTATCAAAATAAGTCGGTTACCGACCTTAGCACAAAATCAACTATTCACACCCCCCCAGACCCCCTATGGCGCTAAGAGGCCCGAGCAAGAGGGTTTCACGTACGTGAATTCTCGAGAGATTACCAACGATCAACTAAACGATAAATAAATTAATGAGGTACAAATACCAGCTCGTAATCAACAGAATATCAACAAGGGCACACAACAAACACGTTGGACTAATCTAGTGATGCGACCAAAAAGATTGGTGCAGAATAGGGGGTACTGACCTTATCTATGTGATCAGCGACCTGATTAACTTTGAGTAACCGTGAAGCGACCTGATTGATCTCCAAAGGACTCCTGACGACCTGTTAGATCCTGTAAAACAAAGCCCAATCCAAGGCGGTAGACGGCCTCGACGTAGGCCCTCCGATACTTAAGTTAGAGATTGCGTGAGAGAAAGGCGAAAACCTTTTAAGTGAGAGAGATCTCAGAAACGGAGGATGTAAGAATCAACTCAGAGAGAAAGAATGAGGCATGAGTCCTCTTTATATAGACAATAGAAGTATTCCCAATCTACGGTTTTCCTCTCCTTCCATAAATAACACAACTGACTCAAAATTAGGATTCTTCCTATATGCTAAATTCCCATAAATAACAGAACTCTCGCTGAATTACTATATTAGCCGTGGGCCAATAAGCCTGCTCATAGGATTCAGTCTGCTGGGACCCCATAGAATAGTCCATATTAGTCTACCAAATCCCAAAATCATGAAGCTCAACTCTTAACACCGAGCTACCACTCAGCGCCGAGCTGGTATAAAAAAGCTTATATCAAAAGAGGTTGCCACCTCACATAAGAGCTCGCCACTCTTATGCAACAGGTCGCTACCCTTCAAAACAGCTCGCCCAACTCCCAGAAGGATTGCTCCTCCTAAGAAATGAGATCGCTTACTGAGATTACTTACTAAAATCTTTATAAATATCTACATGTTGGCGACGTGAATATTTGATATCGTATCAACTAGTCCCCCACATTCTGGTTGGTTGAGGTAGGAAATCAAGTAGAATGTAATCATGAACTAAACCCAAAAGTCAATCCAGCATACTCCTTGGTAAAGCGTGAGACCATCAACCATCACTTCTCACTTAATAATATTAAATGCGCTTTGCACCATGTTGGACACGTGTTGCCAGCCCATTACCTCGTAATATATTTAATCCTGTGGGCCCAAAAATGAAAGGCCCACAATAAACCCTACCAACTTTTCTGCCTATCGAAAAACTTTCTGTCCTTTCAGCTTTCCGCCGCAAAAAACACACAAAAACACCTTTCCCCTTCATTTTTTCCATTTACGCAAATCTAGAACAAAAATACTCCATTTTCCTCTGAAAAAACCCCTTGCGAATTCTTGCAAAAACTACGACGCGCCGTCATCCATACCAGAATCACCGATCAAGATGATGAGTAAGTCCCCCTAATCCTTTATTTCAATAATAATTACTCTGATCTTTATTGTTGATTGCTGTGTTGCTGAGTGTAATTTATCTATTTTTGTCCCTCCCCTTTAATTAATTGTCGATGAACATAGCTCCATCTTCCTCCGTTCCCCAAAATCCTAACCCTTCAAACTCAAATTTACCTTCTGATACTGAATCGACCGAAATCCCTCTTAAGCGACGTAGCATAAAAAGAAACACACCCATACCTAAACCTGTACCCTAACCCAGTCTAACAGACAAACCGGAAGGGGACATACCCTGGACTGAACTTGAGGCTCAAACCCGAGCCTTGACTGAAAACATACCCGCAGGCATTCCCATAACCCAAGCAGAAATGCATTCCTTTTCGCAGCCCAATTTCTTTCTTCCTAACTCGGTAACCATAGTGCCAACTTCAGCTCATGCTGACCTATCCATACTTCCGCGAGCTACTAAAATAACTGATCAAAACCGTTGGGTGCTTCCTAACCGAAGCAACCTTAAAGAATTTATAGAAGCTCTCAACCTCCCTGAAACTATCAAAATAACTTACCCCAACATTCTTCAAACTAACCCAGCAAACCCCCCTCTAAATTACATAACTCTCTTCGAGGAAAACTTAAGATCCGACTTCAGATTCTCTGTACATCCTTTTCTAATAGCCGTGTCTACGAAGCATAAGGTCGCACTCTTGCAGATGACTCCCAACTCCATCAGATTCTTAGTTGGATATATAATTCTTTGTAATTGCTATAGCGTAAAACCTGACATAGGTTTCTTTTACTTTTGCTTTCGAATAAAGAACCAAAAAGGTTTCTTCTACCTCTCTTCTCGCCATAAGAAATGTTTCTTGGTAAATCCCTCATCGAAAGTCCACGAGTGGCAAGTTAACTTCTTCTTTCTCTACAATCCCGAAGCCTGGCCCTTTTTGACCGAGTGGCAGGATTCAACTCCTGAACAAGACTCAATACCCTCCATAAGAGATCAACCTGTACTTTTCCAACAATACTCCGACCTTCTTGACAAATGGAGTGAAAAACCATATAATGTGATGAGGCTCACAAATTCGGAAGCTGCTTTCAGATTTGTAGGTCTTAGCCCGTGACCTACGCTTTTGACTAGATCTGAGTTTGGTAGGTTCCTGCCATATCATAAATGTACTTAAGTATTATTATTTCAATCAGAATAGATTATTAATCTCCATCTCTATGCAGATGCTATCATCGACAGCTGTTTATCCTCGAGCTCAGAGGGAGGTGCCACTGTCCAAACTGATCCCAGCCCTGCAATGACGTTGGCACCTCCTATTTTTGATGTAGACTAAGAGTTAGAGCTTGCCATGGCCCGAGAGATGGTCCTGAAGAGCTTACTGACTCGGAGGAAAGCATACCCCTTTGAGAGGTACTGAACAAGGGAAAAGAAAGGCCGTCGAGCAAACTCCCCTGCCACAAGCAGCCCCAACTCCCAAATGGCAATGTCTCCAAAAGCCATCTGCTGCTTCTGCTTCAAGTCCCCCAAGTTTGGAGAAGATTCTAGATCGATGTGGTGATGCCAACGATATTAAATCTTTTCTTCACATATACTCAGCGAGCCAGGTAACCCAATACTTCAAAATACTCTACCTCCACTCCTTGTAATATACTCAGCCCATAACATTCTTCTATTACTTGCAGTTGGAACCTATGATGGTTGCGCTCTCCAATCACTTATCAGCGACGACCTCCGAGAGTGATCTCTAGAAAACATGTGATGAGCTGGCGGCCCAGACTGAAAAACAAACTCAACAGCTTTCCTTGACACAAGGAGAGTTAGATGAATCACGTCGCCAGCTAACAACCCGGGAGGAAGAGCTCAATATCGCTAAGAGCCAGCTGGAAACCATGAGGGAAGAAGCCACCCAGCTGAGAGGTCGCCTGATGGAGCTGGAGGGACAGCTGCAACATAATCAAGAGCATAAGGAAGGTGAAATTCGCTTGGCTCGTGAGAAAGAGTTATTGAGGGTCAAAAGGAAGGGCTGATTGAAGTTCGACGCACTTTTTTAAAGAGCAAAGTGGGTAAGAAGTTCACGAATGCCTATAGAGAGGAGCTTTTGAATGTATACAAGAACACAACTCACTATGTAGCCAGGATGGGAAGAGGAGGCCGGGAATGGGTCAAGTTTACTATAGAGCGAATCAAGACCCAACTTATAAAAGACAATATCCCATTCGAGCCGGACATGAAGAGTATAGCTGACGAGCTTCCCAACTTCTCATTTTGGAAAGGTGATAGAAGCCAGTCCACGAAGCAAAGTGGCGGATCCCTTGCAAGGGAAATGCCATCTTCAAGGCAGGACTTTCTGCTGAGCTAGAAGCCCCAGTAGACGAGCTCGTGCCTGATTGTAATACTGTTTAGCCATTATAAATCTCATGTAACTTGATTTGTAGACCTGCCTAATTTCGAATGATCATATGTGAAAAATTATAATTTGATATTACTTTCACTTTTCGTTGTGCTCGATCTTTCTTAGCACAACCTTCCATAAGATGATTATCATAAGTAAGAGCACTTTCAATTATGAATAATGCAAATCAGAGAGTGGTTAGGTCGCCAAATCGTAATGAGAGTAAACCAGAGACAACCAAGATCGTACTTAGTTCCCAAAACTATTATCACCAAACAAAACAACCTGTTATCAAGGTTCTAAGATATATTATATGCGAGCTATAATTAAATTCGAACATATAGAGACCGTAAAGAACAACATGTAAATTACCCATGAGTTGCCCATACTTATTGTCATGTTTTATATCATACCGGTGAGTTTTTTTCTTTTCTAGTTGACCACGCAACCCTCCATCCATGCGTTGGCGATCTTTGGCATAATCATCATCAGATGATGATGCGAGGTCCATCGAATATTTGTGTTTACTTGAGATTTTTAGTAGGTTAGCACTTGGTGTCCATGTTGAGGATTCTCTGCTCCGTCTCTGCTCCTTAGTTAAATCCTTTGGTATGTACTTGTCATCCTTCCAACCTTCCCTTTATCATCCTTCTTCTGCTCAACCTTCTCTTTTCCTTTGTCATTGTTGCGTACCTTGCCAGATATGATTTCATCTAGCTCTCCTTGTTTATCCGGTGATACCAATCCTATCAAGGAGCCCCTTATCGACATAGCAAGGCTTGTTACTTGGCAATTCTTCCCACTCTTTTGTCCCTATTTGGATAGCCTTCTGCCTAATACGTTTGGATTTTTCTTCTTATGTTCTCCTTTTGATTGCCCCACCTCTTCCTTTCTTGGTGGGGAGGGTGGTGTGGTCTTGGATTGATTGGTTTATGCTAATGGTGTTGTTTGTTCTTTCCCATCGTTACCTCCCGTTATCTTATTTGTATATTCATTAAAGTTCAAGTTTTACTTCATAGTTTTTAAAAGACCCTCACTTCTTTCACTCAAGGACTCAATATCCCTCTTTTCCACAGACGGCGCCACTTGATGCGACCAAAAAGATTGGTACCTCAAGAATAGGGGGTACTGACCTTATATATGTGATTAGCGATCTGATTAACTTTGAGTAACCGTGCAGTGACCTGATTGATCTCCAAGGGACTCCTGGCGATCTGTTAGATCTTGCAAAATAAAATCCAAGCCAAGGCGGTGGATGGCCCCGGCGTAGGCCCTCCGATGCTTAAGTTAGAGATTGGGTGAGAGAAATGCGAGAGCCTTTTAAGTGAGAGAGTTCTCAAAAACGTATGATGTAAGAATCAACTTAGAGAGAAAGAATGAAGCCTGAGTCCTCTTTATATATACAAGAGAAGTATTCCCAATCTAGGGTTTCCCTCTCCTTCCATAAATAACACAACCAACTCAAAATTAGGATTCCTCCTATATGCTAAATTTCCATAAATAATAGAACTCTCGCTGAATTACTATATTAGCCGTTGGCCAATAAGCCTGCTCATAGGATTCAGTCTGCTGGGACCCCATAGAATAGTCTATACTAGTCTACCAAAGCCCAAAATCATGAAGCCCAGCTCTTAACGCCGAGCTACCACTCAGCGCCGAGCTTGTATAAAAAAGCTTACATCAAAAGAGGTCGCCACCTCACATAAGAGCTCGCCACCTCACATAAGAGCTCGCCACTCTTATGCAACAGGTCGCTACCCTTCAAAACAGCTCGCCCAGCTCCCAGAAGGATTGCTCCTCCTAAGAAATGTGGTTGCTTACTGAGATTACTTACTAAGATCTTCATAAATACGTGCATGTTGGCGACGTGAATGTTTGATATCGTATCACCTAGAACTAACCTAAATCTACCATCTAGATCCCAAAAAGTTAAACCCGCTACAAGCGGTATTTACGCTACAAAATTAAAAAACAGAGAGGATCAAGCCAATTTACCAGAGCGGGATCCCAAGTAGGGACCCCAATCCACCGGAGCGGTGGACGACAAGCCTCTCTAATACCACTGTTGTGCGGCTTGCCGTCCGGTACCCACTATATTCAACGAAATGGAAGCGTCAATTAGTTCACGACCTTAGTTATCGGCCCGGACAGTCATTACCTATGTTCATAATTGGCCCTACACAATTTACCACAACCCTCTCCAATCCTAGGCCTTAGGACTTGACGTCAGTAGCCCAGCCAAGAGTCTGGGGCCCGAATTAATGCTGCGATCTCCACAACTTCGGCCTGTATCCTGGCAGCAGCCCCTTTTCTACTTTTCGCCTTAATCGTGGACAATCGGATTGCCGACAAGCTTGAAGAAAGGGGGCAGATTTCGTGTTCAATGTCAGACGTTCAGCAGCCCCGGGATAGGATCAATCGAATATCCAACTCAAATATCCAGGCCCTATGGTAGCATAACCGGAGACGAACACGATGCAACAGCTGGGACGAAGCCCAGCCCGATGCCGCACCTGGTGGCTGGGACCGATTTAGACGGCGTAACCGAACCCTAGCAAGAACCCAAGTTACTGTCAGAGACCAAAAGATCCGTAGCTCACAAAGAGCAAGGAAAGAGGGGGAAAAGGAGCAGGTGCTATGTAGTTTCAATGAATTGAAGGGTACAAGGTTCAGAAGGTTCAACTGATTCCTCTTGGCGCAAAGCAGGTCCCCCCTTTTTATATCCTGGGCAACCCCGTAGGGTTAGGTAAGTACAAAACAGAAAGGAGGCTAGTCAACCGAGATTAAAGGGACCGACCAGGATCATTAACTAGTAAGGGACTAGAGTGGGCGGTCAAGATTAGATTCAAAGTTAAATACGGGTCAAGGTTTGGATTAACCTTCCAAGTGAGGATTGGGCTGAGCTTTTCTTGTAAGCCCGACAAAAAAAATGGGTTGACCTTCTATAAAATTCACTTGGGCCTACTCCAACATGACTAAATGAGATAACATCTCAATATAAGAATTAAGAATAGGGTGCGGATATACGCACCCTATTTTTTATTAGTTAATCCAATTAAAGTTTTTTCATTAAAATGCCAAAATTACCCTTAAACTTTAAACTCCCCAACTTTTTTTTCTTCAACCCTCCACCACCACCCTCTTCAGCTGCCACCGCCACCACCTCCGTTGCCATCATCACCACCACCACGGCCGCCGCCATCTTCAGCAACATTAGTCTGATTAAATTAAACTATTTTTTTCATCAATTGGTAGCATATATCTATATGTCCAGCAATTGAATTCATCCTCAAACACTTTAGGTAGTTAGGCCTAGGCCAGTGGATTGGGTAGGTAGTTTATTTTTCAGTGGGCAACAAAATAAAAAGCTCAAATGACACAATATGACAAAGTCAACGTCTTCTTCATCCCATCTCTTTCATAAGCGGCTAAGGTTTGAGGTATGAGGTATCCAAGGAGTTTTCTCACAAATCCAGGAAATAAACAGAAATCATATTTTAAAAAAATACGTACCTGGATGTTTCAGATCCTTTTAAAAAAATAGGTGTGACTTGAAATCTTTATGCGGTGTGCTCCCTCAAGATGAAGGTGGCGGCGGCCATGGTGGCGGTGGTGACGGCAACAGAGGTGGTGGCGGTGGCGCCGGAAGAGGGTGGTGGTAGAGGGTTGAAAAAGATGGAGTTGAGGTGTTTAAAGTTTAAGGATAAAAGCTCCCTCAAACACCACTCTATTTCCAGCTTCGCGAGACAAAAATAAGAAACAATCTCTCTAAGCCCAGTTTATCTTTCTACTGAGAAAGGCGATCGTTTTCGACGTAACGGATTTGTACCCCTTTCTATAACTTCCCCAGGTTGGGGTAACTACTCATTCCTGGTCAATCGGTAAATTCCCGCTTCGACAYCATCGCCAAAAGCATCGACAACGGTTTCAGCTTTCTTATCTGACTCACGAGGATCGTCCAAAAGGTCTTCAACCCTAAGCGAAATGGCTAGTGCTCCCAAGCCTTTGGGTCGGGAAGGGTTTAACAATCTGAGGATAAATTTCTTTTAATAAGATTAACTAATAGAAAAATGGGATTTAATTGCCCAATTTTTTATATTGAATCATACTCTCCACAAAAAAGGATTATCAAACCAATTAACTTTCACAATCAAAACTCATTCCCAATAAATTCACCGGCATCCCTGATTAATCCCTTAAAGCCAAAGGTAATGAAAGGTGACGCTCGCCAATCGCCATTCATCAATTTGAAAATAAATAGACAGATTAATAAAGGGTCCAATTCATAGTGCGAATATTCAAAGCTGGGTTATTAAAGAGAAAAAAAGTTGGAAAAGAAGATGAGGCAATGCTGTTTAGTGGGGAACAGAGACCAGCTGTAATGGAGTGGGGCCCATTTCAACGAAAATTTGAAATAATTGAGGCAAGTTGTAGTCAAAGTCGTCTTCTCCACCACTCTGTCAAAACATTCTTTGTGATTTCAGTTCCATATCTATATACAGTGTGTTTGTTTGAAATGAATTTCCTGGATCAAAAATAAAAAATATCCATGGCGGCTTATGCGGCTCTAGTTTCTGTAATGCATATTATCGAACAGATCCAGAATCATCCTCGCCCTCCAATTTCTCTAAACAAAGAACAAGTTGAATCTCTATCAGAAAATGTTAATTTCTTGCAAGAGTCTCTTGAAGGTTATTCCAATTTTAATGGTGGCAGCAACAAAGATTCGGATGCCTTGGAGAGCCGTATTGCTGATGCAGCTTATGCGGCCGAGGATATAATCGAATCCCATATAGTCGATCGAATTCAATCTCATGGTGAAAATGTTAGATCCATTGAAGACTTGTATGATGGTCTACAACAAGTGATACACGACTTAGGGTTGATCAAGAAAGAGGTGACGGAGATTAAAGAGAAAATGACGAAAATCCAGGATGATGAGCAGCTGCACACAAATTCATTAAGAAGATCTCCTTCTTCGATGGGGCAGAACACCATGGTGGGTTTTGACGGTGTCTAGGTTGACCGGTCAACAATCCAGGTGTCGCCAAATCATCCCAATCGTTGGCATGGGTGGTATTGGTAAGACCACTCTTGCTAAAAGTGTATATGCTAATCCACTTACTCTGGAATACTTTGATTTTCGTGGTTGGGCTACGATTTCTCAAGAGTATAATTCAAAACAAATTCTAGTACAAGTCCTTGTTTGCCTGAATATCATAGGGAGCACCGAAAGCTTCGGCCAAATGAGTGAACAAGAACTAGGAGATAAATTATATAAGAGATTATTTGGTAGAAGGTATTTGATTGTGATGGATGATGTATGGTGTATTGAGGCATGGGACAAGGTGAAGACCTTCTTTCCAGATAACAACGATGGAAGTGCGATTATGGTAACCACTAGGCTCTCAAACTTGGCTTCTCAATTAAGTGACTCCGATGGTGTTCTTAAAATGGGTTTTCTAAATGAGGATGAAAGTTGGAATCTATTTTGCAAATGTGTGTTTAGAGAGGAAGACTATTGCCCTCCTGAATTGGAGGAAACGGGAAAGGAGATTGCGAAATCTTGCAAAGGGCTTCCTTTGTCGATCACTGTGATTGGAGGGCTGCTCTCTAGGCACAAACGGTTGCGTGAATATTGGGAATATATATTAGAAAACTTGAACTCAATCTTGAGTTCAGAGGACAACGATCGTTGCTTAAAAATATTGAATATGAGTTATAAGGAGTTACCCGTGCATCTAAAGCCTTGTTTTCTTTATATGGGAGTTTTTCCTGAAGATCATGCTATTCATGTCGCCACGCTCATAAGATTATGGGTTGCGGAAGGATTTCTTAAACCGATTGGTGGGAAAAGTTTGGAAATGGCTGCTGAAAAATACTTGAAGGACCTTGTGGATAGAAATCTCATCTTAGTTCATAAATTCGAGTCTACGGGGAAAGTAAAATATTGCAAAGTCCATGATCTGTTGAGGGACCTATGCTTAAAAGAAGCTGAGAAACACAAATTTCTCTGTTTTAATATGCCACGTGATCTTAAATCCCCAAATGGCGTTGAAAGCCAAAGACGCATTGGTTTTCAACAATGCACAAGCGATGATGAGCTCATTAGTACCTTGCAATCTGCTTCTCTCCGTTCTTTGATATGCACTGGAAGTAGACGTTTACCCTTTCTTGATTTTAGATTGTTGAGGGTATTCACGTCGGTTGACATAATTTACGGTCTTCCAAAGAATTATTCACCGGAATCAATTTTCCGGCTGGTCAACTTGCGGTATCTTGAGTAATTGAGTTTTGTTTTACTCGTATTCCCCAAATTCCCTCCCCAATTTACCACCTTTGGGATTTACAGACATTAGAAGTTGGAGATTCATATTGGGGTGTCGTGCCACAATTTGACATATGGAAGATGCCTCAACTTAGGCATGTCAAGTTTGATAGAGTCGAGATCCCGGATACACCTTCCATGGACGACGATAATCTCGTCGTCTTGGGGAACCTTCAAACGCTTGAGACAGTAAGCAGTTTCAAATGGGGTGAAGAGGTGGTTAAGAGAATCCCCAATATCAAGAAATTGAAAATAGCTTGGGACGAAGATATTGAGGAATCATCGTCAGTAGCTTCTTACTGTCTCAAAAATCTTTGCCGGCTATGTAAACTAGAATCCCTTTCTTGCTACTTTGATTGGCTTGGGGAAGTGCCATTTAGCCGAAGTGAATTGGCGCAGAGCCTTGTGTTGCCGCATTCGCTCAAGAAGTTGACTTTGTATGGCACAAAGCTCCGTTGGGAAGACATGGTTATGACGAAGATAGGCTCATTGCCGGGTCTTCACGTGCTCAAACTATTTCGTGATGCCTTCATAGGAGCTGAGTGGGAAACAGTTGAAGGCCAATTCCAAAGCCTCAAATACTTGAGAATTGACAAATGTGATCTTGAATACTGGAGAACAGAGAGCACGCACTTTCCGTACCTCGAGCACCTTGTTCTTCGAGATTTATCAAATTTTAAGGAGATCCCTTTGGAAATTGGAGATATATCGACGATGAGATCAATAGTGTTGACAAGTTGTACCAATGCTGCTATAGTTTCTGCTAAGAAAATACGCGAGGAACAAGAGGAACTTGGGAATGTGGGCCTTCAAGTTGTTGTTCTTGACTCGTAGGATGATGGAGGCCTGTTGACAACCAATGCTTGGTAAGAACCAAAACAGTCAGTATAGCACCTTATTATTTTATTTTATTTTTTGCTTCATGTTAAAGAACCTTAGCTAGCAGTATATTGTACAGCATGGATAGATGATCTTGTCTCGTGTTTCTATTTTTTAGCATAGAAGTTGTAAACCTGTAGATGGTTGGTGACTTAGAATTATATATTGTTGAAGTTTTTACAAATATATAATATTAGTTGTCAGTTTTCTTTTTCAGTTGTTATAGTTGATTTGGGTTTTTGTTCATGCTCCTCCCGTCAATGAACAATTTTGAGGTTTTATCGTGGTCAAACCTATTGTTGATTTGAAGATATTTGTAAGATATCCTTTTCTATTCATTAAAATCAATTCTTTGCATTGTTGGATATGATATAGTTTCTCAAAAGTTCCCCGCTATCAATGTCCGTATAAAATTGATAGAGCGAGAGCTCGTGTATGAAAAATATACGTAGAAGTAAGTTAATTAGAGTTGAGGCCTAAGTCCTCTATAAACCTCTATTTATAGATAAGAGATGATAAGAGGCGTGCCTCCCAATCTAGGGTTTCAGTCTCCTAATGACCCTTTACTTGCATAATAAACTAACGCCTTAGAATTATGATTTTGGCTCTAGTTAAGTTATCATAATAATTAAGACTCATTAAGGATTTGGCTCTAGTTAAGTTATCATAATAATTAAGACTCATTCCTTTTATTAATGTTACTATAAATCGTGAACTTTTTCTCATATTACTAGCCTGCCGAGGCCTATTACCATAGCCATATCAGCCCGCCAGGACCCATTAACCAGATTTAACTCTTTGTAGGCGTATAAAAGCCTACCTTCCTTTAACCGACCTAATCTAAGAATATATCCAATATACTTGGAGCTTATGAGAACCCAACGACTCTCTTAAGGAGGCCGCTTCTCTTATTTTACCGACATAACTCGACGTTTATATCGACCTGAATATTTGATGTTGTATCACTGGAAATGGAGCTCAGTTTTCTTCTCATAATCAAAATCCATCTACGAACATGGTGATCACCAACCCATACTACATGATATTTCTATGACTACAATCCAATCAATCAGGTAATGGGAATGGAATGATAGGAAACCCACCAGTTACTTAATCACATCTGTTAACCATGAATTATCCCATAAAGTCGGAACACCATAGGACTTGCTGACCTCATAACATATCGATTTAAGCATCGCCATATAACCCTTAACAACTTAGAGATATACCTCCATATATTTGCTGACGTAATCAGCCAATTCAAAAAACCTTTGCTGATCTACCTAAGTTTTAACTTAAAAATATATCAAAATATTATTATCCACCTATCACAAGGTGGCAAAAAGAGACCATTGCATATCAAATCGAGTGAAATCATATTGAGCCATATGCGACCCAGAAACCCACTCAGTACCACAAGTTTGAATTAGTTAGCGCAAATAAAGCAACCAAACCATATGAGACCAAAGAACCATATTCAGAAAACACATTAACCTAGACACAGTCAAACGAGTAAAGAATGTGTTCATCAAACATATTCACATGGACTCACAATCAACCAAGAGAATATGTTAGTCAAACATATTCACATAGACACAATACCAACCAAGTAAGAAATATGTTACTCAAACATATTCGAAAATACATAATCAAAGATCGAAAAGAACATGTTAATCAAACATATTCTTCACATAGACATTTAACCAAACATCAAAGAATATGTAAATTAAACATATTCTTTGCAAATGGAACCAAGTATTAAACTCTTCCCATAACCGTAAGAACCATATATATAAAACCATAAACCATAAAAACCATATCCATAAAATCATAAACCATAATAATTTTTATCCTTTAGTAAAAGTAGACAGGCTTTAGAAAGTTAAATCAACCATTGCCGTGTTATACAAATAGTTAGTGCTATGATCACATAATTGTTAAATAGACGACAAATACATTTAACATCATGAGAAAATTGTAATAAGCAGGAGGGAAGTAAAATTGTTTAACTTGTAATATTACGAACCACTTTGCTAAAAAAAAAGGTTTATATTGAAAACACACAAAATATTATTCGAGATACTGAATTAAGTAAAAAACACCTACTATTCAACATAGGAAGCAAGAGAGGAGCCATTTCTTGGCGCAATAGGATCATTACACTAAACTAAAGCAAATGATATGACATCATCTACATAGCACAGAACACAATACAAGATATTATCTAAATTTAAAATAAAAAGGAGGGGTTCCAGTCTGGTGCAATAGCATGTTCCTCATTGGTCAAGTTTGTGTCTCTCGAGGGACTCCAGTTTAATGCAACATATTCTCCTGATGACCCTTCCGAACAAGAAAACAAATTACTTATTTTACTTAAGTATTTAATAAATGACAAAAGAACTTATTAAATAAAAATTAGAACCTTTTCAACCCTTGGAGCTTTACAACTTCTTTTGTTATGGCCAAGTCCGTTACATTGATTACATTTTGTCGGCCCATATTTTCTTTTGGCTTTATGAGGATCCTTAGCCTCAGTTGGGTCCTTTCCTTTTTGTCTTTGGTCTCCCCACGGGCTTCGTGTAAACAGGTTGTAAGATAGGTGCATGGTTGCTTTTAGGCCAAAAGTGAGAACCTGTAACTGGATATATGCAATAGTCATATGTCTTCAAAAATGTCTCCTTTGTGAAATACGCACTTACATAATCCTCATTTTTCCCATCAATCTTATCGATTGCAGCGATAGCATGCTTCCAAGGAATACCCGATATGTCCCATTTTCTACAAGTACACGTATGTCTCTCAAGATTCACCACGAACTTCTCAGGCCTTCGTGCTACCTCAAATATAGCCCTCTGCTGATCTCCACATGGAAATGTAGTCCATATTTTACTATCCATAATTGAAAAGTTAAGCTTCTCTAGTACATCAGGGCATATTAAACAGTTTTTCTTCCTAATTTTTTCACCTTTTTCATACATCTTTTTCATTCTTTGAGCTCGTATATTCTCAATTAGAGAAATAATCACACCACCTCTATATTCTAAAATCTGACTATTGAAACTCTAGGCAGCATTGCTCGTTATTGCAGTGTTCTTGACATGAGCTTCAAAACCAGCTTTGCTCCAACTCTCCATACCAATATCGGTTAAATGTTTCCAAGCCTCAATACAAGTCTGTTGCATTTGATTCATATTAATCTCGTAGTCCACAATGGTGATGGCGTTTGCTGCCGCCCAAAATAGATTTCCAGTTTGCCTATCTTTCCACTTCTTCTTGAAATTACAGAACAAGTGTAAAACACAATTCCTATGATACTTAGATGGATAAATATCTTTCAAAGCCGAAATAAGACCCTGTAAATAAAAATTAAAATTCAAAATCCAGTTATTAGTAAATTACTAATAATAGTTGAAATAAGGCTCTGGCAGTAGACTAGTTATATTTATATTAAGTTACTAATTCATTCGTCAAATTAAATAAATAAATAAATAATAGTAAGGTTTTACCGGTCCTTGATCTAAAATAAAAGTCCATCTTTCCCCACTTGGAGAAGCATCTCTAATATCTTTCAACAAATTTTGTAAAAACCATGACTACGCATCTTTAGTTTCTGAAAAAATTATCGCGAATGCTATAAGAAACAGACCGTTGTTCCCATCTTGAGCCAAAGCTGACAAAAGTTGGCCTCGATGATATCCCGCCAGGAAGCATCTATCAATGGCAATCAATGGTCGACATCCGGCTAGAAATCCCTTTTTATATGCATCAATGCATATGTAAAGTCGATTAAATCGAGAAGGCTCCCCTGGAGCTAAAATCTCAAAGGTAGTTTTGGGATTAGTTCTCAATAATTCCTCTCTATAATCCCACAATCTAGCATATTGATCATCCTGATTACCATCCATAGATTGTAGGGCGAGGTTCCTTATTCTGTATGCCTTTGATTTACTAATCTTCATCTTGAATTTTTCATCAATATTGAAGTTTTGTAGTTCTCTAATTTTAAAGAAAATAAAGTTTCTTATACAGAAATCAGATGTTGTGACTGGTGATATAACACCAGTTCCAACATCAGTTTACTGAACAGTTTAAAAACAGATAAAAAATAAACGCAGCGGATAAAATAAATTAAACACAGAAGTAAAACTTTTAGCCCGTAAGAAAACGTTCTTACGGACTTGGGTATACAAACCCGAAAACTATATTACTTATCGTTCAAAGATCAATTACAAAATACTAAGTAATATATGAAAACAATTGTATCAAACTCGATACGAAAATACTTGGTGCTGTGAGAAATATTCTCGTCCGTTGGTTACGCAACGTCCAAGAATTCTTGGTCCAAATCCCAGCTCCAAGTATAACTGATACTCTGCGTTTTTACTTCTTGAAATCGTTGAACCTTGTTCTCAGATTTCGTTCTCTGCCTTGCGTCGACCAGCCTTATATAACAATAAAGGACTCCTAAACTTGATGGACAAGTTTATCTAAACTTAAGGTAATTAAATAAAGTCCTAATACTACCTTAGGTAAGAAATTTAAAGTCCTAATAAAATAAAAACTCTAAGAAAGGCAAACTACCAAAAAGGAATTATTGAAAATAATTTCTCAACAATCTCCCCCTTTTGCCTTTCTGGACAAAACACACGACGCAAATACGAAACAAGACAAACTCCCCCTAAAAGAAACAACTCCCCCTAAATGAAACAAATCCAAAATAAAATAACAATAAAAACAATGTTTTCGTTCAACCAATAACAATAAAATCAAGGACCACGACGAGCCCTCTTGGAACGACGTAAGGGCCTCGAGGCTTCCTCACCAACAGCTTTCCTCTTCTTCATCAATCTCCGCATACGCCTCAGCTTCATGTTCCTGTAACGAACCGTTTTCTGCCGCTTGCTTAGGCTGGTCAGAACTGCATCATCATCATCATCATCATTGTTCAAATCAGCGGCATTCTCGGCGTCGTTAGCATTCTCTCCCCCTTGTCCAGACAGCAAAAGGGCCTCTTCCCAGGAACCACGAAGGGCCTGAAGTTGGGCAATCTGGCTGGTAAGTTGAGCAATCTGCCGGTCAAGGAGTTTCAGCTGGGCACGCACCACAGGGGCTGACAAACGAACCATGTTGGAACCAGTGACAGGAATACCAGAGTAGTCACCACTTCCAACATCAACCCGATCAGGGGCGAGCCATGGCAAATCAATCACACGGGGGCCAGTAAGATGTTGAGGGCGTAGAGTGAACTTCTCAGCATCCCCAGTTAGCACATCATCACGACTAGGCCTAAAGCCTTGTTTTTCCAACAACCCAAAAATCAATGACGGAAAGCAAAGAGAGGAATATACCCTAGAAATGCCGAACCTTGTAACCGCATCAAAAACCATCTGCCCAAAATCAAACTTCAACCCACATCCAACCTTGTACAGAAAAATAGCCTGCGGGCGTGTAACTACCGTTGTATTCGTGGTCGGCACCCAATTGCACACAACAATCTTGTGCAATACAGAGTAAAGGGAGCTCAAACGAGTACTAGGCAGCTGCTCCACCCACTTATCAACCAACCCTCCAGTTAGAAAACGAACCACCTCACCCATATCATCGACGGTCGAATCACCGGGATACTCCTCAGTACCAAACATCTCATTAATAAGAGCAGGAGTAAAGATATATACAGACCCACGTACAAAAACCTTCCCATAGTTCACAGACTTGGGATTTGCCACAAATGGTAATAAATTCGCATAAAACTCAAGCACCACATCACGAACATACGGCATAACAGTGGAAACCATTGAGTACATACCTTTAAACCTTAAAAAGGCAATCAAATTTTGCCGTTCGAAAAGATCAACAGAGATCCGTCGCTCAGCAATAATGCCACGGCCTTGATACTTTGAAAACAGCTCTTCCGCAACTCCAGTCAAAAAACGCATGGAGAAGGGCTCCATGTCCTCAATCTCAACATCTGGAGAGGGAGCCTCACCGGAGCTAGTGGAGCGATGAGAGGTGGCCGATGTAACTGGGTCAACAGCAGGCGAGTCTGCAACATTCTTCGGTTGGGGCGATTGATCAGCAAAAAGCGATGTTGGTACTTGTGACAAATCAGTAGATCCAACATCCACAGCCGGAACAGCAGCAGGCACTTTTCTTTTGGACTTCTTCGGAGGGAGGAGATCACGGAGAAGAACATCATCAGAGGGATCCGGGGAATGTTCTAGTCCAAAATCAAAATCAGGCTCAGGTTGAGCCATAGGAGCAGACGAGCCAGGAGGTTTTGGCACGGAGGAACTTGTTACTTCACCAGTTATGAAGTCAAGAACCTCGTAAGGGGCACTGGAATACTCAGTTGCTGTGGATTTAGGTGACACTTTGACGGGTTTCGAAGGAGCCGTCTTAGCAGCCCGAGGAACCAGCTTCTTGCGACGACCTCGCTTAGGCTTCTCCAGGCGTGAAATCGAAAATGCCACCGGAGTGACAACTGGAGCAGTCACCGGAGCAGTTGGCACATATTCATCATCGTCTGGATCTGTTAGGACCGTAACATCTTCACGAAAATTCATCTGCTCGAGGGGCACCTGACGCCTGGGACCGGCCTGACTTTTTGGAACAGCCGGTGGCACAACTCCCGGCGGAATGTTCCGTAAACGCTTCGACCGCTTGAGAGAGGGATTCCCAATTCGCCCAAATAAATCTGCAATCAAAGGAAGATCAGGCGGATTATCTACATCAATTTCATTTCCCGCCTGACCAGGAAACAATTGGGCTATCGGAGGAGCTTCAGCAGCGACCGGAACAGTAACCAGCTCGGTACTCGGCGAGGGTGATGGAACTGCTGACGGGTCTTGAGGTAAGGCACCACCCATCTCCACTCGTATATCCAGCCCGCCGACTCGAGGTAAATTTCGGACAACCTCGGCAAG
>BMAC01000737.1:275620-285915 GCA_014905375.1 Phtheirospermum japonicum | reverse complement strand
CTTCGACTTTTCTGACCCAGACCTGTCTGGTCTTGGTGTTGCCTTTGGTGACGGAAACCCCAGTTCTGTCATGAGTCCCAACACCATTGCTAATTCTCTGAAACTGACTTTTCTTCCCTGTTCTTCTCCAACAGAAGGGGCGTATGTGGCCAGGTTCACCACAATGATGGCAAACATACTGCCTTCTTCTCTTCTTTTGTCGCTTGATGGTGTTCAGAGTTGGGCTATCTTATGGCTGCTGAGATTGTGGATCAAAACCAATCCCGTGTCTTGACGTTTCCGGAAGCGACATCTTCAGAATTTCATCGAGCTTCACCCTTCCTTTGTTGAGATTAGAAAGAGTATCTTGTACCTTCTTCAGTTCAGCATTTACTCACTCTAGTTCGGAATCTTTTCTTGAGAGAGAGGTTTCCAATCGGGTGATTATGTTAATTTGATCATCTTTATCATGGGTGTCTTCACTTTCAGAACCTGATTTCTCCAATTTGCAAAGAGTATATCGTACTCCTCACGCAGCTTGTCATATTCGTCAAGAGAATTATCAATTTCAGCATTCAGACAGACGGTGTTGGAAGTGATGTTGATAATACGAATGTCGTCATCACAGGCAACATTGGCAAATAATGCTGGTACTGACTTAGAAGAGTCAGAATCACTTCCGTCTTCGTCAAATTGTTGTGCAATAAGGTTCTTCTTTCTCAATGTGTTCGCACACTCATTTTTATAATGTCCCCATCCTTTACATTCATGGCATTAAATTTCACTAAGCGGTTTGGGAGAATTTGTGCTCTTAGATTCCGAGGATGAGGGTTCAACACTTGACAGCTTTCTTCCGGAAGACTTCGGAGGTGGTGTTTCCATCTTGGACTTTGATGTTTTCCCTCCAAGGTTGTTCTTTCTCCTTAAAAATTTGTTGAACTTTTGAGTGATGAGAGAAACTTCTTCTTCTCGAAGGGAGGTATTTTCGAACTTATCAAGTAATTCTCTCCAGTTAGTTTCTTCAGCTTCGTCTTCTGAGTTGACATCGGAGGAAAGAGCAACGTTTTTCTCTTTAGAGTTGGAACTGACATGTTCCATTTCATATGTTTTTAGCGATCCTACCAACTCATCAAAGTTGAGATTGTCAGTATTTTTGGATTCTTCAATGGCGACCACTTTCATACTGTACTTCTTTGAAATTGATCTTAGCAGTTTTCCAACCAAACGTGAGTTGGACACGGCCTCGCCAAGATTTCCACATTCATTTGCTATGTCCGACAGTCTCATGGCATAGCTTACAATGGACTCCTTTTCATCCATTCTCATGGATTCAAACGTAGAGGTTAGCATTCGCAGCCGTGATCTCTTTACACTCGGAGTCCCTTCGCATACCCTTTGGAGGGCATCCCACGCATCTTTCGCCGATTCGCAATTTTGGATAACCTTGTAGTAGTTCATATCAACAAAACTACACAGGGTGTTAATTGTTTTGGAGTTCCAGTTGGCCAGGGCTATCTCGTCAGCCGTCCAGTCTTGCTCTCTCTTGATTATCGTGTCACCTTCAGCATCCGTGACTCGAGGCGTTTCCCAACCAACAAGAACAGATCTCCAGGCTCGTTCATCAATGTTTTTGATAAACCAGCACATTCTTTGCTTCCAGAGAGAATAGTTCTCCCCGTTGAGAATTGGAGGTCTTGGAATTCCTTGAGCGTCCATCAGATTGATTCTACAAAACAAGGATCAAAGTACTTAGTGTCAAGTACCCTGCTTTGGTACCAATTGGAGTTTTGTAGTTCTCTAATTTTAAAGAAAATAAAGTTTCTTATACAAAAATCAGATGTTGTGACTGGTGATATAACACCAGTTCCAACATCAGTTTACTGAACAGTTTAAAAACAGATAAAAAATAAACGCAGCGGATAAAATAAATTAAACACAGAAGTAAAACTTTTAGCCCGTAAGAAAACGTTCTTACGGACTTGGGTATACAAACCCGAAAACTATATTACTTATCGTTCAAAGATCAATTACAAAATACTAAGTAATATATGAAAACAATTGTATCAAACTCGATACGAAAATACTTGGTGCTGTGAGAAATATTCTCGTCCGTTGGTTACGCAACGTCCAAGAACTCTTGGTCCAAATCCCAGCTCCAAATATAACTGATACTCTGCGTTTTTACTTCTTGAAATCGTTGAACCTTGTTCTCAGATTTCGTTCTCTGCCTTGCGTCGATCTCCTTATGATTTGCGTCGACCAGCCTTATATAACAATAAAGGACTCCTAAACTTGATGGACAAGTTTAGCTAAACTTAAGGTAATTAAATAAAGTCCTAATACTACCTTAGGTAAGAAATCTAAAGTCCTAATAAAATAAAAACTCTAAGAAAGGCAAACTACCAAAAAGGAATTATTGAAAATAATTTCTCAACAAATATGAGTCTGCAACTCTAACCCCGTCATAATTGGAAATTTCTTCAAGTCTTCAGCCACTTTTTTACTTAACTATTTTGTATCTATGAACCCGGCTTTCATGTTTCCTTTCTTACAATTATGTTCTTCATAGTACGTTTTCACCTCATAAGTTTCAAGATGGCCAAATTTTGAACAATAGATAAGCCATGGACAACCATCCACACATTTGACTCTACACCTCCCATTATCTTTCCTCGAAAATGACAACATATAGCCATTGTATACACCATAACCTTTCACTGCTTCATAAACTCATCAATGGAAGATAATTGTTGGCCTAATCTAAAACTTACTTGTCCGTAAGTACTTTCAGCACACATTGACTCGGCTTCATCCCCACTATTTGACGAATAAGAATCAGAATCTTCTATCATTTTCAATTAGCTGCACGATTTTATTGGTTCACTCGAAAAGCCACTGAAATCACCGTTAATTTGTCTCTCTTCTTCAGCGTCAATGATATTAAATTGTCTTCATAAGAGTTTTGGAATGACATCTGTGAGGCAAAGAAATTATATATTATTTTTAAAAAAAACATTTAAAGAAAAGGAAACATTCCGATGAGAAATCCCAAGAAAAATAAAATATATTAAAAATGAAAAATCAACAGAAAAAGAAGAAAAAATTAAATACCTTTCACAATCAAAATGTAGCAACCACGAGAGGTGAAGAAACTCAACGGAGATGTTTTAGGGTTTCATTTGATAGGGAAATCCTAACTCGTCTTGGTAGGAAAAGGTGAAGAAAAGAAAATTTACCCTAATTGACACGCGTTTTCTTTTAAAAAACCTTAATCTGAGTTTTGTATTTGAAAATGAAACAGCGCGTGTTTATAAATAAAAAGGCGGGAGGATTTACATAACCATGGTTAATAGAAGTTTTAATAGAGATCTTAGAATGAGAGTGTGATAAAAATCTAGGTCTTAAAGTGAGAATTTTTGAAAATTAAAATCTTTGATCGGGAGAGTTAAAAAATCAAGCCTTAATTTAACACAATTTCATAAAATTAGGCCTCGTTATGTAAGGGCCTAGACGTGCACAAACGGTTAAAACTGGCCGGTTAATTAACCGACGGTTAATAATCGTCGGTTAATTTAACCGGTTTTTGGTTAACTGTAACCTAACCGGCTGAGAACCGGTTAAGGTTACGATTAAACGAGTTAACCGAACCGGCGGTTAACCGGAAAATCGGTGGTTAACCGACGATTTTTTTTTAATCAGTCGATTGACTGCGGATCGACTGTTGGATCGATTAAAGGACAGAGAGTGGTTTTTAGAAATACAGTCGATCATTTCAGTCGATCGACTGAAAAATAGTCGATCGACTGAGTTGCAGTCGAACTTTATTATTATTTTTTTTTTGAAAAAATAAGGACTTGATTTTAATTCTAACATTAAAATTTTTAATTTTAACTTTTAATATTATAATTAACTTGCCTACGTATCCTCGTAAAGGAATCAAAGTCCACGTAGTTCGATTTTTTTTTTGTTTGAAAAAAATAAGTTAAAAAAAAAGGACTTGAATTTAATTCTAATATTAAAATTTAAAATTAAATTTTAACTTGTAATATTAGAATTAAATTGCCTACGTATCCTCGAAAAGGAATTAAAGTTCACGTAATTCTTTTACTTACCTCACTTACCTACTTACCTATTCATCGTTGTCGTTGCTTCCCGAAGTGGTATCGTAATAGTCGCTCTCTTCGCCTTCATCCAATTGCATTTCTTGTTCTCGTTTTTCGGCCTTCACCCAATCGTTCATCAACATTTGATTTTCAAGATTTTTGGATGTTAAGGTAGACCGACGCTCATCTAACATGTAGCCTCCCGTGCTGAAGGCCTGCTCAACAGAAACTGTCGAAAACGGAACGACAAGGATCTCCTTGGCAATTCTAGAGAGAGTGGGAAAAATACTGGCCATTTTCGACCAAAACTGCACAAGATCGTTATTAACACCATCGAGCTTTTTTGGAACCGAAGTCGGTTCAAAAACTCTTAAATAACCATCTAATTCCATTGACCGACTAGCACTAGCCCTTTTTCGTTTTCGTTTAGTATCTTCAAGCGCTAGAGCTCCTCGAGGGTCGTTGGGTCTTGTAGAAGTGACGGGGGAAGGGGAAGGGGACACATTAACATCACTAGAAGATGAAAATTGATCGTATTCATTAAAAGCCCAACGTCGAATACCAGTTAACCGCGGTTAAACCGCCCAACGACTATTTTTTTTTAATTTGAGCCGTCGATCATCAACGGCTAGTTGATCTCAGCCGTTGATTTTCAACGGCTAATTCACAGATCAGTCGATCGACTACACTCCAGTCGATCGGACTGGTCTGTGTTTTTTTTTTAAAATACCCGGTTAACCGCCACAGATCAGTCGATCGACTACACACCAGTCGATCGACTGGTCTGTGTTTTTTTAAAAAAAACCCGGTTAACCGCGGAGGTTAAGGTTAACTTTTTGGTTAACCGTAACGTAACCGCCGGGAACCGGTTGACGGTTACAGTTTTAACTGTGACCGCCGGTCAATGGTTAACTGTAACCGGTCAACGCGGTTGAAACCGGCGGTTAGGCGGTTAACCGCCAACCGATCAACACCTCTACAAGGGCCTATTCAAAGTCGTCTTCTCCACCAACATTCCAATATAAATAAATAAACAAATCTGTTGTTTCACTTCACTATCTATACTATGTGTGTCGGTATATTGTTCTAAAAGCTGCCCGGAATTAATTTTCTGGAAAAGAGGAGAGAGAGGGATTGATGGCGGCATATGCAGCTTTAGTTTCTGTTATGCATATTATCGAACAGATCCAGAGCCATCCTCGCCCACCGATTTCTCTTGACAAGGATCAGATCCAATCTCTGACCGAAAAGGTTACTTTCTTGCAAGATTATCTTGAAAACTATTCTCATGTGGACAGCAAAGAGGCAGATGCTTTGGAGACTCGCATTGCGGATGCAGCTTATGCGGCAGAGGATGTAATCGAATCCCATATACTGAATCAAATTCAAGACATGTATGATGGTTGTCTACAACAAGTGATACAAGACTTGAATTTGATCAAGAACGAGGTGACGGAGATTAGAGGGAAGGTGGGAATCAAACTGGGTCAGCTGCACATACATGATTCAATGCCTACTGCTGCTCCTGCTCCTGTTTCATCGATGGAGCAGAACACCATGGTGGGTTTTGACGATATCTTGTATGAAATCTTGGATAAGCTGACCGGTCAACAACCCAGTGTCGCCAAATCATCCCAATCACAGGCATGGGTGGCATCGGTAAGACTACTCTTGCTATATATATATATATATATATATATATATATATATATATATATATATATATATATATGCGAAACCACTTATTGTGGAACACTTTTATTTTCATGGATGGGCTACAATTTCTCAAGAATATAATCCAAAAGATATTCTTGTACAAGTCCTTCTTTATCTGACAACCACCACCGGGAGCAGGGAAAGCTTGAGCCAAATGAGTTAAGATAAATTAGGAGAAAAATTATACAAAAGTTTATCGGGTACAAGGTATTTGATTGTGATGGATGACATATGGAGCATTGAGGCATGGGACAAAGTGAAGTTCTTCTTTCCGGATAACAATGATGGAAGTGCAATCATGTTAACCACTAGACTCTCCAACTTGGCTTTTCAGTTAAGTGGCTCTTGTGGCTTTGAGGCGAGTTTCCTTGATGAGAATAACAGTTGGAATCTATTTTGCAAAAGTGTGTTTGGAAGAGAAGAAGATTGCCCTCCTGAATTGGAGGAAATTGGAAAGAAAATCGCGAATTCGTGCAAAGGGCTTCCTTTATCAATCACTGTGATTGGAGGGTTGTTGTCAAGGCACAAACGGTCGCGGGTATATTGGGAATATATCTTAGAAAACTTAAACCCAATCTTGAACTTAGAGGATAACGAGCATTGCCTAAAAATACTGCGTATTAGTTTTAAGGAGTTGCCGGTACATCTAAAACCTTGTTTTATTTATATGGGAGTTTTTCCTGAAGACCGTGAGATTGATGTCTTGCGGCTCATCAAGTTATGGGTTGCAGAAGGATTTCTAAAACCAATTAGTGGGAAAAGTTTGGAGATGGTTGCAGAAGAATATTTAAAGGACCTTGTTGACAGAAATCTCATCTTAGTTCATGATTTGGACTATACCGGGGAAGTAATAGAATACTGCAAAATCCATGATCTGTTGAGGGACCTATGCATAAAAGAAGCTCAGAAAGACAACTTTCTTTGTATTAAAACTCCTCATGACATATCCCATCAGGACATCCGAAGCCAAAGACGTATTGTTTTTCACCAGAGGGGTGAACTCACTGATACCTTGCAATCTGCAAAATTTTGTTCTGTGATATGTGATATCAAGGATGGAATTAGAGGTTTACCATTTCTGAATATCATGTGGTTGAGGGTATTGATGGCGTCTGACATAGTTCTCGGTCATCCAAATAATTATTCCCCAGAAACAAATTTTCAGCTGGTCAACTTGCGGTATCTAGAAGTTTCTTCTCATCAAATTCCCGCAATTCTTTCTTCAATTCACCACCTTTGGAATTTACAGACATTAGAAGTTGTTCATGCAAAGCTAGGATGGGATGATTATAAGTTAAACATTTGGAAGATGACTCAACTTCGGCACGTCAACTTTGATGGGCTCAATCTCCCGGATACACCTTCCATGGATGACGATGATGATTTCATTGTCCTGGGAAGCCACAGACACTCTCGAACATAAGAAACTTGAAATTTAGTGAGGAAGTGGTTAAGAGAATCCCGAATGTCAAGAAGTTGAGAATATATTATGAGAGAATTGTGAAGTCATCAGGAGCTTCCTACTGTCTCAACAATCTTTGCTGGCTGCGTAAATTGGAATCCCTTTGTTGCTCCTTTTATTCAATTAAAAAAGGGCCAACCCGAAGGGAGTTGGCGCAGAGGTTAGTGTTTCCACATCTACTCAAGAAGTTGACTTTACGATGCTCAAATCTCCAGTGGGAAGAGATGGGTACAAAGATAGGTTCATTACCACATCTTCAAGTGCTCGAACTAGATGATGATGCCTTCATTGAAGCCGAGTGGGAAACAAGCGAAGGCCAATTCCAAAGCCTCAAATACTTGAGAATCCATGACTGTAAAGATCTGGAATACTGGAGGTCAGAGAGCACCCACTTGCCGTGCCTTGAGTACCTCGATCTTTGGAAATTAGAAAAGTTGAAGGAGATCCCTTTGGAAATTGGAGAAATATCGTCGCTAGTATATATTGAGTTGCAAGGTTGTAGCGACTCTGCCATCATATCAGATAAGAAATGTTTGAATAGTTACAATAATCCGAGCACAAAACTGGAAAAAGAAATAGAAAAAAAATAGAAAACATATAATGTCGAGTCGAGTAAGCACTCTGTCCGCAAGACGAAATAGCCCCGGTAGTGCCCTTCGGTTTTGGCTATTCGTCTCCAATGATAAAACGACTTCGTCCCGTGATATCACAGCACCGTGAATATCAGGGTTCCGGCGAACTGAAAGAAAATGAACTGAGCCTTGAAAATGAGATGCAGAATGTGATTTGCTGTTCCAAATGTTCAGGTGTTTATGCGTATGGAAAGTGGCTGGGAATGCAGGAGTCTCACCCTTATATAGGGGTTCAAATTAGGGTTACAGCAGCTGTCAATTAAGACGACCTTAATGACGTTCAAACAGTCAGTTTTATCAGACATGAACCTGGACGAGTTCAGCGTGTAGATACGTCTGCTGTTTGAAATTCAAAAGTTGAAAACGTCTGACTGGTCAAGAGCCAGCCGTTACGTAACGGTCAGGTGCGTGAAGGTTCAAAAAGGTAACCAGGGTTGAGCCAGAACCCGAACCCCACACGGACCAACTCAATCGGACCACCCAATTCNTTCCAAATGTTCAGGTGTTTATGCGTATGGAAAGTGGCTGGGAATGCAGGAGTCTCACCCTTATATAGGGGTTCAAATTAGGGTTACAGCAGCTGCCAATTAAGACGACCTTAATGACGTTCAAACAGTCAGTTTTATCAGACATTAACCTGGACGAGTTCAGCGTGTAGATACGTCTGCTGTTTGAAATTCAAAAGTTAAAAACGTCTGACTGGTCAAGAGCCAGTCATTACGTAACGGTCAGGTGCGTGAAGGTAACCAGGGTTGAGTCAGAACCCGAACCCCACACGAACCAACTCAACCGGACCAATTGCCCAAGACCCAGAGCCCAGAGCCCAGGACCGAGGTCCGGGTCCGGGCTCGGCTCCGCCTTCGGTTACGCCGAAGGCGGACTGGCGAACCCAAGTCCAAGAGCCCGCGTGAACTTCATTTACACAAAGCCCACAACACTCTCTGGCCCACTTGATGTACATTATAGAAATGTAATCATTTTTAAACTCTCTTCCACATTGACTAACATTCAATGTGGGATAACCGATAAAGCATTAAAGCAAACCGTTCAACTTTCAAGCATCATTTCTCACTCACCAATAAATGGATTTGAGAAGTTCAAAATGCTACAATTATCTACACAACACGTAGAATAATTCTATACAATTCATTAACATGAATTATCGCTGTACCATTTAATTAGAATTAATCCAATTTACAACAAGAAATTATTAGAGGCACAAGAGGGATTCGGGAATGTAGGCCTTGAAGTCGTAATTGATGCTGGCTATTATTATTATGATGGTGATGAATTAATGGAAGAGGCCTGTTGACGACCAATGCTTGGTAAGAACCAAAAAACAGTCAGTAATGCGGGTATTGCCTCGATTTCTTATTAACTAGCACATTTAAAAATAAATAAATAAATTATTTCTTGCTTCATGTTAAAGAACACTAGCTAGCTAGTATTGCACTGAATAGATAGATGATGATGTGTCTTGTGTTCCTGTTTTTAGCATAAAAGTTTCAAACATACAGATGTTTGGACTTGGTATGTACGTTCGATTTACAATTAATAAAACAAGTGTATTGATCATCTATGAAAATGATAAGAAATGGAGAGAAAAAACAATGTCATTCATTCTAGTTATTGTATGCTAAGATTTGAATAGCAGCCAGACTTCATTCATTGCTGAATGCATATGATATTGTCTTCATATGCTCCTCCAGGCAATCACTTGAGGCGGCAAATGGGGTTAGTGCGTAGGCGGGTTAGGACGGATCTATATATATATTAAAAGAGAGGTCTGGAGAGAGAAAATAATAGGAGTAGAATGCCACGTAAATGCCACGTAGGATTAATAATTACTTTACTTAGTAATTTTCGTAATATATTTAGAGAAATAAATACCTTAATTAGATTAAAAGAGAGGTCTGGAGAGAGAAAATAATAGGAGTAGAATGCCACGTAAATGCCACGTAGGATTAATAATTACTTTACTTAGTAATTTTCTTAATATAATTAGAAAAGTAAATACCTTAATTAGATTGTCAGTCCGGAGAAAGAGAAAAATATGAGTAGGAAAGAGAAAAAATGTCACGTAAACTTATTTTCCTTTTTTAGTTATGTAGGGATTTTATTAACATAATTATGATAGATACATTAATTAATATTAATGATGATTTGGTTTCCTTTTAATTATGTAGGAATCTTCTTAACATAATTAGGATAGATACTCTAATTAACATTAAAAAATAATAAAAAAGTAATATTATACACACACACACACACACACACATATATATTATATTTATATAATCACTTATATGTTATTTTGATTTTTATTATGAGTTCTCTTTTTACGTTTTTTTCGTTATTTTTCTCATTTTGAGTCCAACAATATCAAATTTGTTATTTTTTCTC
>BMAC01000737.1:256559-274500 GCA_014905375.1 Phtheirospermum japonicum | reverse complement strand
TATAAATATAATTACTTATTTAAATATTTTAATACACTCAAACTAATTATTTTTATTTTAGATAAAGTAAAATAAAAAATTATCGTGCAACGCACGGGCACAATACTAGTATATACAATTAGGCAGAACCTAATTATTAAAAAAAGAAAAAGAAAAAGAAAAGTCAGCCGCCAAGGGGAGCCTAGCATCGTCGAGGCGGGGATTAGACAATAAATTTTAGAATAGTGCTTGACATCAACTCATGATTCTTTGTATTAGGGATCATGAGTTTAATTTGCCTTAAAAATGCAGTAGACTATATATCAGATTCCATCTGATCTGCTGTACGTTTCCGAGAAATGAGAATGTCAAATATATACTACAACAGTGAACGTACTCGATCGTTCAATTTATTTTTTTAACCATGTTAGACCCCAGTTGAAATCTGCGAAGAAACAATAACACCTCTGCTGTTTTATTCATTACCGGAAGTGGTAAAATGGAGAGGAAAAATAGTCATGATTGCATTTATTTTTGCATTCACTCATTTACATTAGCCAGCCTCCAAGGCACCAGCCTACACAAAGGCGTGCCGAGGGAGCCTTGGCACGCTACGCATGCCTGTTTAACTGCCTGGGTCGCGTATGATATTTAGAAAATTTAGAGCACAATGGACGAAACAGTGCGATCCCTCTTCGTTAGTCCCCGTTTCTTCAATTCAAGAATTGTCCGAAAGGTGAAATTGGAACGTGCGCTCGATCGACCATGTTTCGGCTACCCCTCTCTACCTAAAAACCTAAGAGTCGAGAAGAGACTAAGTGGGCGCGATTAGACGGGCCGGTAGGTTGTCGAGAACCAGTATTTTACCGGGGGTTGCAATTTGTGGCAAGAAAACAAGCAATGCTACCAGACGAGAAACCATGAAAATGAAACCGACTAGAGATATCCGTCCGTTTCGTATGTCGTTATGGTACGAAAATACTGGATGAGCCGAAGAAGTTTACAAAGAGCCTCCGAGTTTAGAATGCGTGCAGAAAATGTGGAGAATATACAGTCGAGACAAAGTTGAAGATATGGGAGGTGTACATTTAGTGACTTATTACCTGGTGAATATAACAAAGACGGGCTGTGTTGAGGATTTAGTTTAGGGCGACGGCCATTTTCCATGTATGTAAACGCCGATTGAGGGGACAAGATCGAAAATGCCACCCGCTATATTCACCACATGAAAAAGAGAGAACTTTGTAAATAATAGTTGAATCACGTGTTACTGATGATTAGTAATTATTTATGAGTTTTATCTTGCTGTAGAGGCAGAGGTTAAATCCAGAAAAAATTGTAAGAATTATTACACGTATAATACGAATTCAAAAAATAAAAAAATAAAAAGTCTTGAAGCAATTATATGAGTGTATTGTTATTATTATTTCTAAAACTTAATCAAATTAAGATACCCATTTGAGCGATTTATAAAGAAGAAAATAAAGCTTAATTCAAGTTTTGTCATTTTAAGTATAAATCAATAAATAGTTTAGTGAATGCAAAATATTTGAAAGTAGAATGAGCCAAGATAGATGACAAGAGGAATGAAAATGAGAAAACATTGATGTTACATTTTCTTGGTCAATCTGCTAGGATCTGATTCGTGTAATCCAAACAAAATATTATTATTGACAGGAAAAATGTAAATTAATTTTGAACGAATAGTTGCTTTGTAAACCTAGAAGATAATAGCTCAAGACAAATCCAGGCAAGACCAAAAACTCAGGTGTATTCATTTAGGACTTTTAAAAATATTTTAAGATTTTTAAATGGAAAAGACAATAAGAAATAGAACATTGTTATTGGATACAATTAATAAAATAAGAAATCACTGCAAAACAAAAATGACTTTGCTAACAACACTTTTAATAAGACAATATAAAATATTTATTTAACATGCTTAATGTTGAGTTTTGGCCAAAACACGAAATCAGGTTGATTGGGCCTCCACATTGTTCACAAACCCATTTTCATTTACTCAACCCAAATAGCCCAGTTGGCAGCTCCATTGAGGAGAGATCCACCAACACGTCGGGTCGGTCTGGTCCAAGTCCGTGGATTCTTCCTTTGATCTCCGAGATCTAATCTCATCTCCACCACCACTATAAAAGCCCCTCAAGAAATCTTAGAATCTAATTGATTGAGTTGATTTAAACAGTTGATAATTAATAATTGGTAAATAATTTTCAATTAGTACTTTGTAACTTAGTGGATTAAAGTAGTTGATTGAAAATTAATTTACCAATATAGACATGATTGAAAAATATAAAATATTATACAATTAAAAAAGAAAAATATAAAAAATAAAAGAAATAAAATTATAATAATTAATAAAGACTTCCCAAAATATTTTTTCAAAAAATTAGACTAATACATGAAAAATAACTTTTTCAAAAATAATTATCATAATAAATAAAATTTTAATTATGACTAAAAAAGTATTTTCGTAAAATATAAAATAATATATTAGTTTATAAATAAGATATATTTTACAATATAAAAGGATAAAAAATGATTTTCCCAAATAAGAAGAAGCTTATTAGAAAAAATTACGATTTGTAGTTTTTTCTGAACAGGAGCTTATTAGGCAGAATAAGCTATCGGTAGCTTATTCTTGGTTCTTACTAAGCAGGCTAAAAGAGCTTATTGAGATGAAATAAGCTATAAGTACTTTCAAAAAGTTCAACCAAGCAGGCCCTTAATTGGCACAACACACACTTCCTCTTTGCCCATCGACTCTCTCTCTCTCTCTCTCTTGTCTTCTCACCCTGCTCTCTTTGGGAAAATCAGAGCGTGAGTGTGAGAGAGTCTCATCGGATTTTGTCACTGGTGATTTAGGGTTTCGGGATTTGGGGCTAATGTCTATGGCGGTCAATGGTCACTTTTCGATGGAGCCACCAGCGGCAGTGGGCCAAGCCGTCCCGAGGAGAACATCATTGATTGTCGGGTTTGCTGCAAAGTTTAGAGCCAATGGAATGGATATTTGAGCCAACATCTCTCGTAATCCCTCCTCCGTTCGTTGGCGTCCAATTTTGCCAGAGTTGACTACGGTACTCTTGCTCAGATCAACGATGTGCCGACTTAGTGGAGGCGGCGCCATTATGATTTTATAGTCTTCGTTCTTTATTTGTTTACTTTGTGTAGATTCTCGGTTTATTCCCTAAGTTGTAGTTTCTTTATATTTGCAGGTGCAACCCGGTGATGGTTGCCAGAGTTGTGCAGTGGTGGTGCATGAAGGCGACGTGCGGTCCTAAAGGCAGCGGGTCAGAGTTGTTGGATCGGGCCGTACGAGAGCTGGATTGAACGAAGCAGCAGATCCGAGCCTAGGCAACTACAAGATCGGTCGTGCAGTGAGCTCAGGACAAGAGCATGTTACGAGTTGAGTTATGAACATAATTATAATCGAGTTTTAAATGTTAAATTGTACTCGTTCTGTTGCGTCAATGATAAATATCGCGGGTATCAAACTGCTGGCCACTAAACACTTAAAATAAAACAAAAAGAACATCTAGATCTCATCTAATGAGATATATGAGCTTAAAACTTAAGCTTAAGGTGTGGATTAATGTTAGACATGGATTTCCACAACGAACCCTCCTTGTCCTCATAAAGTTGTCGTAGTTGGGTCGAATGAGTAATGAAGGGAATATTTCAGTTGAGTTCAAAATTAGGAGTCTAATATGTTGTTTGATACATATGAGATTACTAAGACTTTTATTCCCTTTAGGAGTTTATTTTGTCTATATAATATTTTAACTTTCTTACCAAATATATTTCTTATTAATTATATAAGAAAGATTTTATACTTATCTTATTTGGTAGTTATCATGTATATTGTTAAGTTAGAGTAGGTTGTAATTATCTTTTTCCTAAATTAGAATTTTGTATGTTGCAAGTCATGAATATTAGAAATCTTAGAATTTATTGTCATGAATTCAAAACCATCAGAGTCGCCGGAGGGGAAAAAAAGGGGATTAGGGTTTGAAATGGCCAATTTCGATGCAATTGGAAAAGGAGCAGAGGTTACGACGTGTTGTCCGGGTCGGGTGAAGGCTGGCGGACGGGCACGGGCTGAGCTGATTGATCCGGATGTTTTAAACGGAATTGAAGGGGCTGGACCAGTGACGTGTTAAAGGAGCTCGGCCAGTGGAGTTTTGTTAATTGGGCAGATTAATTAATTATTGCTGGGCTGATAGTAGTTTAGGCCTTATGATATTTGTACCCTTTGTCTTTAGCTAGCAAGTGTCATGTTTTAATTGGTGCTATTTTTTTAATTGGTGGTTCAAGCTTAGATGCTTTTAGTCCCCCCCCCCCCCCCCCTCCTTAGTATTTATGTATGTTTTCAATATGGAATGAACATCAAGAATTATATCTGAAATCTAATTTCTCCCTCAAACATTCTTCCTCCCCTCTACTGCTATTTCATATTTGCAGAATTAATTACTTTGCTCCAACCGAAAAATTACAAGAAAATCCCAGAAGATTTCCAAACAATATACCCATTAAGCCCAGTCATTACATTTATCTTATCTCCTTATTTAAGTAATTTACTTGCAATATATTGTGTAAATATTTTTTCTTCTTTTGTAGGTCTCTTTACAAGCAAAAATACCTATATAAAAATGAGGACTTGCTCTACAATTTCAACACAGAGTATACACAAATTATTGAGAGAAAAGATCAATAGTTGAGAGTTGAGAGATTTTAATTCGATCAATAACAATCTGCCCGAACTTAGATATTACTTTCAGTGTTGTAACATCATCACCAACATTCCGTTGAACGAATTATTTTTCTTCCTTGTGTTTTTATTAAGATCCAATTCTGGAGAAAGTGATTCTTAACCTTTTAAAGAGTAGTATAAATTTAGAATAATCTTACTCGATAAGAGTATTTCGCAGTATTAATAGTTATTTATATTTATGATTGTAATCGAACCATATTTTTTTAGTAAATATATTTTTGCCTTGAGGGTATTTCTTGCTTGCCTAGTTCTCCTCTTACTTCTCCTAGTCTCGTTGCATCTTCTTCGGAAAGTTCCTTTGATATAGATAATTCAGATGATGAAAACTTTGGAGACAACCCAGTAGGTCTTGAAGAACCAGCTGAAGAAAACACGATGGAGGGGAAAGATTAGTCCGATGAGGAGGAAGGTGTGGCCATGGAAGTTGAATCCAATGACCAATAGATTGAGGTAAGTGATGCCTTTGCACCTCATTTTTACACGTCCGAAGCAAGAGAACGCTTTAATGATCTGCACCATCATGTATTTATTGATAAAAGGAGAGTAGATTCTGGTTGTTTGAGAATAGAATTTTGAATAAATTTTTTAGTCGTAAAGGGCTTTCTTCCATCATGGCAACTACTATGCTTTACTTAAGAGAGATTTTACTTGAGTTCTATGCCAATATATTTCCCTCTGTCTCAAACAAACTTTCTGTGAATTATGGTAAAGTGTTTTTTCGAGAAAAAGTATTTGTGTTCACTTCCTCAGTTATCAACACCTTCTTCGGAACTGAAGATTATCAGGAGGGAGTCACTGTAGACGACTTTAATGAAGTTTCCAAGTTCATCTCTGAAGGAAAACTACAGAAGTGGGTGAACCGGTTTCTCACCTCACCTCATTATACTCTGTTCTTCATAAAGTAGTTGTGTGCAATTGGGTGCTAACCACGAACACCACGACTGTTACTCGACCTCAGGCTCGTGCTTTGTTTCAGATAGGGTTGGGAATGCATTTCAGCTTTTTTCAAACTGTGTTCGATTGTGTGACTAAGTTTTCCACCTCATCTGTAATTAGGGGTGAGCAAGAAATCGAAATAACCGACAAAACCGAATCAAAATTTTTGATTCGGTTTTTGGTTTGAGAATTCCAAGATTTCAGTTAATTCGGTTCGATTTTACAAATAAACTTCAGTTTGTTTCGATTTTAACCGAAATATAATTAAAAATAAGAAAAAATAGTTTTTATATTACTTATTGTTATTTTTTATCAATTTGGTTCGGTTCGGTTAATTCAGTTTTGAACATATTTTCGATTTAGTTCGGTTGGTAATTTTATAAATATTTTGGTTTTCAGTTAATTCGGTTCAGTTTTTTCGATTTTAGACCTAATTTTGGTTCGGTTTGAAATTTTATGCAAAATTCAGTTTTGGTTATTTTGGTTCGGTTCGATTTTCGATCGAACCGACCGAATGCTCACCCCTATCTTTAACCAAAGTTGGTCTGCCTTTTCCCTCTCTCATTTATTCCATTCTGGCATATTAGGGCTTAAGACGCTAACAGGAGCATTTCAGTGGAGAGCCTGAATTTTTTGGGCTTAGTCATAAGCACTGTGAGGGGCCAAATCGTGTCATTGATTTGGCTTTGGCATTTCTTGATGATGATTCGGATGACTGATGTGTTTCCCCTGCTAAAAATGTTAGTTTGGGTGCCACTGACACAACGACTATCATCAAATAGTCTATACTTATTGCCTCTTCTGGTTTTCAGGCACATATGAGTTTGTTAGACCAGTAGATAGCAGGAGCTCAAGCACACCTTGATGGATTAATGACATTACGGGTGTTCTACAGGAAAGTCCTCCTTTTGCATTCTGGTCAAAAAGGGGGAGAAGGTATTAGTGGTGGTCAAGATACTGATTCGGTGGTCCACAAAGGGAAGGAGAAGGAGGCTGCTGATGACAATGATGATGATGACACTCTCACAACCACCCCAAGACGTTCTATAGCGGAAACAGACTCGTGGTGCCTAACCAAGTGGCACATTTGTTTTTTTTTTTTTTTAGTTTTTGTGGTACATATAAACTTGGGTTTTTTCTTTTCTCTCTCATTTGTTGGATATTATTGATGGATATTTGCTATGTTCGTAGTCTGTTCTTGATTGTCAGTTAGATTATTATTTTCATTTTCACTAGCATTTCTGGTGTGATTCGTATCTTTAGGGGGAGCTTAAGTTATGTAACTCAAGGAGACTTGTTTGGTTTCTTTTGTCCAGAAAAGCTAAAGGGGGGATTGATAGGAATTTTATTTCCTACCAATTTCAATTATTTCAATTATATTTATTTTTTTGGACGCTGAGTTTGTTAGGTTGTTAAGTTAGACTAGTTTTATCAATTAATTAGAGTACTTTGCTTTTGAAAGTCTATTTTCATATTTATATACTTAATATCTCAATATGTTTATCAGAACTTTGTTTTGACAAACTAGGACTCTGTCAAGGAAGGATATACATTTGTGTGTGTACATATATCACAATTTTGGCAAATAAAGTGGGGAAGTGGAAGAGTGTGAGAAAAATATAAAGATTTCAAGAAGAAAGAAGTTTCGTTCATTGGACGTGTGTTCTTCAAGATCATATTCGATCAAGTTTGAAGGTTTTACGGACGACTCAAATGTTGATTAGAATGATTTGCTCAATCAGGATTTTTTCATATATTACCAAATACTTTTTGTTTGCTACTCTTTATAAAATGATTTCATCATTATTTCAATAATATCTTTTCTGCCCTGAGGTCACGGCGTATGAGTTTTTAACTTATAGGCAAAAAACATTTACAAGTGTTTTCATTGTCTATTCTTAAAACATCTAAATGTTAATACTGGTGTTCCAGCATTACGACTAATTAGATTTAATTTATCTTTATGCTAGTATTTGATACCTTCAAAACTTTCAGCATCGGTAAGATTACTCTTGCTAGTAATATCTATATGAATCCACTTATCATGCAATATTTCAACATGCTTGTTTGGGATACGATTTCTCAAGAATATAGTGTGTGTGAGATATTCTTTTAAAAAGACCTTTTTGTCAAAAAAAATAAGGGGAGCAAGGAATATTTTAAGCGAAAAGAGCGAACATGAACTAGGAGAGTTATTATACAAAAGTTAATCAGGTAGGAGGTATTTAGCTATAATGGATGATATGTGGAGCATTAAGGCATGGGACAATGTAAAGTTCTTCTTTCCTGAGTATGGCAATGGTAGTCGAGTAGTGATAATAACTAGGCTATCTCATGTGTTACATGACGGATTCTGATGATGTCCTTAAAATGAAATTGTTGGACAAGGATACAAGTTGGGGCCTATTTTGCAAAAGCGTGTTTGGGGAAGAAGAATGTTGCCCTCTTGAATTGAAGGAAACGCGAAAGAAGATTGCAAGTTTATGCAAAGGGGTTTCTTTGTTGATCGCTCTGATTGGAGGACTATTATCAAGGCACAACCAGTCGTAGAAATATACCCTGGAAAACATAAATCCAATATTGAACTCAGAGGACAATGAGCATTGCTTAGGAATAATGTGTATGAGTTATAAGGAGTTGCCCGTACATTTAAAGCCTTGTTTTCTTTATATGGGAGTTCTTCCCAAAGACGAGGAGATTCGTATATGTAGACTCATCAAATTATGGGTCACGGAAGAATTTCTTAAATAAATTAGTGGGAAAAGCTTGGAGATGGTTGTAGAAGATTACTTACAGGACCTTGTGGATAGATATCTCCTCTTAGTTCATAAATCGGGTTCTACGAGGAAAGTAAAATATTGCAAAATACATGATTTCTTGAGGGACATATGCTTAAAAGAAGCTCATAAATACATGTTTCTTTGTTTCATATGGCCACAAGACCTTAAATCCCCACACGACGACATTCAAATCCAAAGAAGCATTGGTTTTCATACGAGCACAAGTGAGGGTCGTGAACTCATTGGTACCTCGCAATTTGTTTCACTCCGTTATTTGATATGCGATTTCGGTGATGCAACTAAAAGTTTACCATTTCTCAGTTGTAGATTTTTGAGGGCAGTAATGACGCCCGCAAAGATATCCTATAATCAAAAGAATTACTCCTCGGAGACTATTTCTCAACTGGTGAACTCTCAGCTTCTTGAATTTGTTTTTAATAAGGCTTCCGAAGTTCCTTCTTTGGTATACTACCTTTTGAATTTACAAAAATTAGTTGTTAGTAATGAGTTATGGAATCCTGTCGCGACGCCTTTTGAAATTTAGGAAATGCCTCGACTCAGTCATGTCATGATTAATGTACTCATGCTACCAGACCCTCCCATGGATGATGGCCTTGTTGTCTTGGGGAACCTACAGACGCTACAAAAGGCAATGGATTTCCATTTTGGTGAGGAGGTGGTTAATTAAATCCCAAATGTCAAGAAATTGAAATTATCTTATGGGGATTGGTCACGAGCTTAATGTCTCGACAACCTTGGCCGGTTATGTAAACTCAAATAACTTTCTTGTGGTTTTGGTTTAATGAGCGAGAAAAGTCGGAGTTCTTTGTTACAAACCTCACCTTCCCGCATTCGCTCAACAAGTTGACTTTAAGAGGCACACAGCTTCACTGGGAAGATATGGAAAGGACAGAGATAGGCTCATTTCTGTATCTTCAAGTGCTCAAACTATTTCGTGATGCCTTCGTAGGAGCCGAGTGGGAAATAGCCCAAGCCTAATTCTGCAGCCTCAAATACTTGCTAAGGTCCTTTTGTGATGAACTTGAAATCTGGAGGACAGACGGAGCCCACTTTCCGTGCCTTGAGCACCTTGATCTTGTAGGATTAATTAAGTTGAAGGAGATCTCTTTTGAAATTGGAGATATAGCAATGTTGAGATCCATTGAGTTAGAAGCTTGTAGCGATTCAACCATGATTTCTGCCAACAAAATATGTGATGAACAAGAGAAACTCGGGAATGATGACCTTTAAGTCGTAGTTGATGATGATGATTAATGGAAGAGGTTGGTGACCTCAGCTTATTGGTACTCAGTAATGATACTTTTTTTTTCTTGCTGCATGTTAAAGAACACCAGTTACCATGAGCATTGTCCCTTTGGTAGAATGTTGGTAAGAATTTGTCTTTCAGCGCGGATAGGTGTGTTTATGTTTCTATTTATAGCATAAAACTTGAGATTTTATAGATGTTTGGACTTGGAATGATTCTTGTTATGTATACGTTTGATTTACTACAAAACTAGTTTCTTGATCATCTCTGAAAATGATGAGAAATGTAGGGAGACAAAACAATGTCATTCATTCTAGTTGTTGTATGCTGAGATTTGAATAATAACCAGATTTGATTCCGTTGCTAACATGCATATTATATTGTATTCATATGCTCCTACAACAGTGAACTTATTCGATCAATTAAATTATTTTTAACCATGTTAGTTTATTCATATGCTCCTAAAACAGTGAAAATATAAGACTAACAATTAAAACAAGAAAACAAATATTTAATATATTAAAGGACTTCAAGTTTAGAGTTGTCTTGCCTCATGAGAGACTGTATACTCTGCACCCGGGTACATGATGCACATGATTCTTACTTTAATGTTATGTGTGATAAATATGAACGAATATAGAGTGGAATCGATTTTACTGTACATAGATTCATAATTATCGTACACATAAGTCATATTCATCATACATTAAATCCATATTCATAACTCGTTGAAGTTATCATACTCATCGTACATAGAGCATAATTCTCATTTAACTTAATATAATACAATCATATTCATTAGACTGAATATCCTTATTTATCACACACAATATCATATTCATCACACATAACATACATATATAAAATCTCAATTTTTACTTATCTCAATAAAAGTTCAATAAAAAATATACATATTAATCACACAAAAGACATATCACACAAAACATCCATATTAATCATACATAAAACACAGTTTTTAGTTCTCTCGATATAAAATCAAGGGGAAATTCCCATATAATCCTATAGAATAGAACTCAATTCCCATATAATCCTATCAATCTTTTTATTCCCATCTAATAAAAATATTTCTCATATAATCATAATTATATATGGGATTGAAAAATTTTCCCTGATTGAAAACTGAACAAATAGAAGAATCCCCCGATGGAAAGAAGAATAGACATAGAAGATCTACAAAATCAAGGAGCATGATTCACGCTATCAGATTTATTCTAAATGAATTCTACAGCCGAATCTTGTATATGAAGTTTTCCGTCAACGATATCACTGGTGGCGCTCATTGTGGCGCCAAATCCTGATCCCGCCCGAAACCTCGCTCTCGAATTAATCGGCAGCAACCTGCCACTGGAGGCCGATGAGGGCGGCGTCACATCCAATGAAAGGCAGCCCGAAGGGCTGGTCAAGACATGTGAAAATAATGCCAATTTATTCGAGAACGATGCCGCGTCAGGTAAAAAAAAGGGGGGAAGATGGGGCCTTTTTCGATTGCAATATTTGCTTGGATTTGGCTAAGGACCCGGTCGTCACCTGCTGCGGCCACTTGTTCTGCTGACCCTATCTCTAATGGTGGTTACATCATCACTCGGACGCGAAGGAGTGCCCTGTTTGCAAGGGCAATGTGAACAGGTTCTGAAGTCGGAAATGGCACTCGGAAGTTTGTAAGTATTCAACTATAAACTTAATCCGTATTGCGAAGTAGTTTTTCTTTTTTGGAGTAGTTCTGAATATTGTGTGTGCTTTCACCGATATGTTTGTTTGCAATTATGTGAACAGTAGTTCTGAATTTGTGTGTTTGTAATTGCTAAAGTCTTTGAGTGGTATTTTAATTCTCAATTTAGTGGAATATAGTTCTCATTTTTTTACAAACAGAATCCAAACTACTCGACTATGTAATTTTAAATTAGTTGAACACAACCTTAATCTGGAGTGCAAATAAGAACTACTTTTTTTGAGTGAAGCCACCCTATTTTTAAGACTAGTTTCATTTTTTTTAGATCAAGATGTAAGTCCACTTGTATTTCCAAGGTATTTTTGATTCCAGTGTACATTGTTGTTTAGAAGTACTCAACTACTCGACTATGTAGTTTGTATGTAGTCAACTACAATCTTAATCCGTATTTTGAAGTACTTATTTGTTGTTGTAGTTCTGGTATATTGGTTAGTGTAGTTGCAAATTGTTTAAAAATAGTTTGCCATTATCTTTCAACTATCATCCTATTTTAAGTATATTTTGCTATTTAATTTTAGTTTGTTACAGTAGTTCTGAATAGTGGGATTTTGATTAGTGTAGTTGCAAATTATTTAAAAATAATTTGTAATTATATTTCAATTATCGTCCTGTTGTAGGTATATTTTACTATTCAATTTTAGTTTCTGAAGTTACAAGTTATAACGTAGTTTATAATAATCACAACATTTTTTATATATTTGATGTAGATTTGGCCAACTACGGAAGTACCATTGTTCTATGTAATTATGCCTTGCGAGAGATGGTCGGGTTAAGCTCTTGGATTTTAACACATGGGGCGGGTCGACCCTTGCGCTTTTGTTCACTTTGGATGAATTGGAGGAGGGGTCGAGCACATACCAAGAAGAATTAAATGTGGTAGATGTGGTCATGTTGGGAATCACAACAAAATAAGTTGCACCGAACCACTTAAGTGAACACAACGCACCAAGCCTTTTTTGCTTATTAAAGTTTTTTAATTTATCTAAGAGACATGATGATACATTATTAAACGTGTTTTGTTGAGGAGTAGTCTCAAACTACATTATGACATATAGTTTTGTAATTATATTCATCTCGTTTAATACTGTTGGCAGAGTTCAAAATCTGAAAAGAGTAGTTCGTGATTTTTTACAAAGTAGTTCGCGATTTTTAACAGAGTAGTTCGCAACTGTTAACAGAGTAGTTCGTAATTGTTAACAGAGTAGTTCAAAATTATTAACAGAGTAGTTCGGAATTGTTAACAGAGTATTTCGCAATTGTTGACAAAGTAGTTCGTAATTCTGAACAGAGTAGTTCGGAATCATTAAAAGAGTTGTTCGTAATTATGAACAGAGTAGTCCGGAATCATTAACAGAGTAGTTCGCAACTATTAACAGAATATTTTGTGGTTTTTAAAAGACTAGTTCGTAATTCTGAAGAGAGTAATGCTCAATTATTAACAAAGTAGCTCGCAGTTATTAACAGAGTAGTTCAAAATTATTAACAGAGTAGTTCGTAATTGTTAACAGCGTGGTTCGGAATTGTTGACAAAGTAGTTCATAATTCTGAACAGAGTAGTTCGTAATTTTGGATAGTAACCATGTATTTCTAAACTGATCCAATTCGTTAAAATGATTCAAAAAAAATCATAAAATACCATAGTTTTTCGGACAACAAGAGAAATTCCTGCAACATAATGTATTATTCCAAAATGTTTCCAACAAAAACCTGTACAACAATTTTGTGCTCCATCAAAAATCGGAATACAATCGCTTTACATGCATAAACTAGCAACCAACCCACATGTCACTCTCGTCGATGAAAGACAAAAAACACCAGATTTGACGACATAACGTAGTACAAGTACAACTAATTAATTAGACTGCAATCTAAAATAAACTTTAAAACTGAGTTTTTGTCCATCCTACGCATTCTTTGAGTTTTTACTAAAATGGGTTTCTTAATTATACATAAAGTTGCATTTTTTTTATTTAAAAAAAAAGACAAAAAAGGGAATTAGGGTGGTTGCTCAACCAATAGTCTAGTTGTAGCTCGCGCAAACGACTCTGTTCAACCAATTAGTGCACGCCTCAAATGAATGATTCCCATCTAACAATCTTGCATAGGAAATGTTACCACCTTCACAAGCTGAAAATATGCCATGATCCAGCTGGAATTGTGGGATATATGTGAAAATTAGTAGGCAAAAATACAATTAGCACATACATGATAACACTCTATTCATAAAGTGTTGTTTTATCTAGTAATCTCATAAACAAAAAAAAAAATTAAATATTCTTGAAATTATATTTCAAATAGATATTTTAGCCAAATTAAAGTTCAGTTTTCTAAGCAGTAACTAAATTAGGTAATAAGAACAGACAGTTTTGGTATTTCCATTTTTTGCAATAAAGTAATTATATAAAGCAAAGATATAACATTTAAAATAGGAAATTACAGCAGAGAAACAGACTTCCTTGTGGCTGTAATTTAATATCTCTTCACATGGCTTACAAAGAATAATTTATTGATTCAAATATGCAGCTTAAGTTAGAACAGATATAGGCTTTTATTATATCTATTTGAATAACAAAAATAAAACTTGGCATCTAGAAGGAAATTAAAAAATAAATATATATAAATTAATTGCATACAATTTGGTGCATGCATTGAACTAGATGTAATTCAGAGTGGTTACTTACTCTTTCTTTTTTGTGGTTTTAGAGGGAGCGGCCATCTCCTCTCGTACCCTAAGTAAAATACAAAATGTTAAGTTTGAAATATATATTTAACAGACTAGTTTGTAATTACGAAATGACAATTCTAATTAAAATAAAATAAACGAGCACAACGATAGTAGTTTATAACATCTACTATCACTACGACAAATGCGATTTATGCAACATTGACACCTACTGACTCAATACCAAACTACCTCATCTAGATATTCCAAAATACTTGTTGAATCCCAAAAACCATAACAGATAATTCAAACTACTAAGTAGTTTATATTTAAAAAATGATAGAGTAGTTTGTAATTGTCAAACTACTCATCCAAACTACCACACCAACATAATGTAAACTACTCATTCGACCTCCAACGGCTGATGCAATTCCAAACTACAAATCTAAAATTCTAACTCAATACAAAATGCTACTGAGTATATTAACAAAGTTCCCAAAATCAATTATATAGTTTGTAATTTTCCAAAATAGTAGTTTGTAATTATGAATTGACAATTTGCAGCAAAATAACATCGACGATCACTACGACTAATGTTACTTTCTGCAAAATGGGCACCTACTGATTCCAAACTACTTACCCAGTACCAAACTACCTTATCTACAAATTCAAAACTACTTGTTCAATCCCAATATATATAGCATAAAATTCCCAAATAACTAAGTAGTTTGAAATTAAAAAATGACATAGTAGTTTGTAATTAGTCAAACTACTCATCCCAAATGCCACACCTACATAATGCAAACTACTCATTCGATCCACAACGACTGTTACAGTTCCAAACAACAAATCTAAAATTCTACATCAATTCTACACTACTATTCAGAATATTAACCTTTGTTCTAAAAATCGCCCTAGGCGTCCGCCTAGGCGCTAGGTGCCACCAATACGCCTACGATTTTAAAAAACCGGGCAAAGAAATCGCCAGGCACCCTCGGCGCCCAAGTCGGCGCCAGGCCATTTTTCTTTTATAATTTTTATGGCCTAAAACGACGTCGTGTTTGGGCTTATTTTTTGATTATTTTGATTTTGTAATGTATGCTATGGTATTGTTATCTGACCAATGAACTTACGGATCTATATTGTTTTAAACTTTGAATTGAACAATAATTTTAAACTTATAAATTGTAAGTTGTGATCATTACTTTTAGTTTTGAATTGTCATAGATTTTATTGTGTAGTATGTAGTATGTTGAACTATTAAATAGTTGGATGTAACGTTGTAAATTAGGGTATTTGTTCTCAAATTCTAGGCCTCGCCTAAGCCCCGTTTAGGCCCTGCCTAGGCGCCCTAGGCGCTAGGCACTGGTCTGGCGCCTAGAAGCCGCCTAGCGATTTTTAGAACACTGATATAAACAAAGTTCCCAAAATCAACTACGTAGTTTGTAATTAAGAAATGACTTTCTATAGGAAAATAACATCGACGATCACTACGACAAATGCCATTTTCTGCAAAATGGACACTTACTGATTCCAAACTACTTACTCAGTACCAAACTACATCAGCAACATCTTAGAAACTTCTCATTCAAATAACAAAATACATAACAGATAATTCCAATACTACTCTGTTAAAATTGAAAACTTTCTTTGAAAACTCCAAGACCATCTTCCAAAATTCGGAAGTACGCTATTAAGATTCGAAACTACAATTGCGTAAATCAAAACTTCTCAAAAAATTCAAAACTTATTCAGTCAGTGTTTAAATAATAACTGAATGAAAATTACTCACACACAATTGCAAGATAATTTTCATACATTCAAAACTACTATTGACAAAAATAAATCAATTGAAAACGAAAATTATCTACTCCTACCAATTCCACAACACTTACGAAAGAAAATAGAAGAAAAAAAACAAAAAATGCGGATTAGCAACAATTTCAAAACTTACTTGGTACATGGACTCTTCTTCGCCCTTCTCGACATATGACCAAGGTTATTTATACCTGAACTAGTCAACTCCAAATGGAAAAGATTGTGCAATTATTGCTTCGCCTAGAAAAATTACTCGAATCGCTCCCACAGGCGCAAGGTATGAGATTTGATTTGAAACAAAAAGTTTAAAGGAGTGGTTGAATTTTGTGGAATGACATTGAATGGATTTTGTGCGGCTTTTTCAGTTTGGAAATTGAATTTCCAAGGTCAATTTCCGCGGATGGAAAGGAATTTGATTTGGACCTGAGTTTCAATTGCAGTTCGGAATTCTCCGTTTCCAGCTTCGATTTCCTCAGGTTGAGGGTTTTAATTTGGATGGAGGTTCAAAGGAATCACCTTGGGATTATGCTTTCCTGTTTCAATTCCGCAGGAATAGCTTTTTGATTTTGCTGTAGGGTTCAAACGAATCAGATTCTCTTTTCCATTTTGGTTTGACAATTTTTATTTTTTTTTTCGGAGGGGAAGAAATAATTTTTTTTGAAAATGCTTCAATTACGTTGATTGACAAGATAGAGAAATATTATGTAGCGTGGCACAAGGGTAGCAATCTTAGAGGGTAATATTGTCTAGAGTCAACAGCTTAAGATTTTTAGAGAATTTTAAATTTGGTAGAACTAGTATGTAAGTTTTTAATCTCTTTTGGATTAGTTGAGAATTTTTCCTAAAATTAATATAGTACAATCATATTTATGGTTTAATTAAATAAATAATATAAATTTAATTCAGAATTAAAAAAATAAATTAGTTTGGAAAAGTTTTAAAAAAATATGGCGGGATGCTGATGGCAAAAGCGTCCCGCCCTTCGGGACGCTTTTCACAAAAGCGTCCCGGACCTTTTTTTTCGCCCCCAAAGTTTTTGGGGCCAAATTAAAAAAAAAATTAAATTTTGGGTCGGGACGCTTTTGCCATAAGCATCCCGGTCGATTTTGTAAAAAAAAAAAAAAAAAAAAGCCCGGGGTCGGGACGCTTCTGGCATCAACGTCCCGGGGGCAGAATGCAAAAAAAAAAAAAAAAAAAAAAAAAAAAAATCCCGGCCAACAACCCAAACCCAAACCCTAATACACATATTATTTATTTATTTATATTATATACTTTTAAGGTTTAGTTATATTTATAATTTATTTAAAAAATTTATTAATTAAAATAAATAAACATATTATAATAATGTCTTATAATTACAAGAAGTTTATTTGAAAATAAAAAAATACAATAAAATAATATAAATAACCAAATGACAAGAAATTTTAATTTCAAATTAAAAATACAATCAAATTAAGATAAAACAACAACGACGATTAAAATAAAAATTACAGTGATTTGATATTAATTAAAAATACAATCAAATTAAGATAAAACAACAACGACGATTAAAATAAAAATTACAGTGATTTGATATTACACGGATACGATCACATTCGTAATGGCGGGTTTCCAATGAGATTGTGGTTTGACAAATGCAATTCAAGTAATTTTTATTTTCAAATAAACTTTTTATAATTATAAGACATTATTATAATATGTTTATTTATTTTAATTAATAAAATTTTTAAATAAATTATAAATATAATTAAATCTTAAAAGTATATAATATAAATAAATAAATAATAGTGTATTAGGGTTAGGGTTTGGGTTGTTGGCCGGATTTTTTTTTTTTTTTTTGCATTCTGCCCCCGGGACGCTGATGCCAGAAGCGTCCCGACCCCGGACTTTTTTTTTTTTTTTTTTTACAAAATCGACCGGGACGCTTATGGCAAAAGCGTCCCGACCCAAAATTTAATTTTTT
>BMAC01000737.1:233450-244805 GCA_014905375.1 Phtheirospermum japonicum | reverse complement strand
TGACTTAACACGATCCAACTAGACTCACCATCCTTCTTTTTTTTTCCTTCTTTTTAATTTTATCCCTTTTCTAATTTTATGGGATCTTTTTTTTTTCTTTTTTTTCTCGGATGGTGGTCTTTTATTACAAAAATTAATAAAATCATAAATTCCTAATAAAAATTCCAAAACTCTAATAACCAATAAAAATAACGAACTCTTACCCCACGCTTTTAATGGGTTGTAGGGGTCGACTCAAAAACACTCATGGCTATAGGCATGGATTATTTAGCTATGAGGGGCTCATTCGAAATTTATAGTGGCTAATATATATGAATATGGCCGGAAATAGGGTTTTATTTGTGCCTTAACGTCATGTTCAAAGTCAACTACACACAGCGGTTTCAAAGAGATATCATAATAGAACTCACTCAAGTACATGCAATGACAATAAATACACAGGCTACTCACTGGCTTTTGCACGAAAAAGTTTTGAATTGATGCTGCTTTTAAGGTTTTGCGAAATCAATTGCGTCCTAAGTACCGTTTTACAATATATAAATAATAATTTTAAAAAATTATGCACTTATACATGCTCAAAGACAAAAACCTCAAATCAAACTTAATTAACTTCGACAGGCAAGTCATACAAACACAAATCAGCGCAGGAATAGTAATCAATCACGTAAAAATTTATGCATTTCAAAATAAATACGTCAAATTGCACTTTCTTTTAAATATAAACCATACTCAACCACCCCCTTCCCTAAAAACTTGACAATCTCCTGATTGTCATAAATATAAAAGAAAATAAGGGCAAGGGAGATAAGAAAACATCCCTGAAAAGTCGATAGTCGAGTCTCTCCAAAAACGCTTGTGCGATTATCCTCCGTCTTCGACCGCGTGATTGGATTGGCTTGAACAGACCTATAAAAATAAACAAAACAAAACAAACGACGATTGTGATCAACTGCTACGCGCAAGTGCCCGGTGGCACGTCATTTGGGATTTAAAATGGCAGGATTACGGCTCAACGTCTTAAATGGCTGGGTCGCAGCTCATCAGAAGTTGCCGGACTGCGGCTAACTTGAGTCGGATTGCGACCTCGATTAATGAAAATGAAATTTGTAAAAATTAAGCGGCAGACGCTACTAGCAGTAACATGTAGCAGTAGGTTGCCTAGCGGTAAGCTCATCGTTATCCCTGATTGCTGCGGCTAGCAGTAGGTTCAGTGGTTGATCGTCATTGTTAACGCCTCGAGTGGAACTAGTGGTAAGGCCTTGCAGTAGCGAGCTACCGCTATATAACCGTTAGTTACCCAGAAAAAGCGATTTTATCGTAAATTCTGCACATCAACACACACATAAACGTACCACGATAATTGACACAATATAAAGACAAAAATAAAATAAATAAAAATCAAGATAAAATTAAATAAAATGAAAACTAACGAACGCTTGGGTTGCCTCCCAAGAAGTGATTGTTAAACGTCGAAAGCTCGACGCAAGTTGATTGATCATTTTCCAGCTCGTGGTGGGCCCACGAACTCCTTCTTGCTTCTATCTCGACTCCTCGTATGTTTCTCGTAATAAAGCTTAAGTCGATGCTTGTGGACTTGGAATTCCGTCTTTGTACTCTCATCGTAAATAGTGGCTACTCCATACTCATCCATCTCATTTATTAAAAACGGTCCACTCCATGCGACTTTAAAATTGGTTGGATCAAACTTACGATCGGAATTATATAGCACTAGTTGACCAACCTTGAACTTCACCTCATCTAACTTCTTATCAAAAACCCCGTTCGACTTCTTCTTCTTCGTCATCCAATTCTTGCTATTGTATGCCCCATCTTTGTTCCTTGCACATTAAAAATTTTTGTAGGGGTCAAGGGAAACGTACTCCGAACGATTTCGTGGTGGTTTCAACTCCACTTTTGGCTTGATCTTAGGTGTGTCGCTCTCTTTGCGTAATTCAGCACTACAACCAGCAATTCTATATATGATTTGTCCTATGTTAATTCCTAGCAATTCGATCAATTCCTCCCCACTCAAATGCTCCTCGTCGTCCCCGACGTCAAGCTTGTCTATAGTGGTAATGCTTTGGAGTTCATGAACGCAAGAATCGATTAGATCTACAAATGAACGCTCATCTTTCATAAATGGTGAAGGAGTGTTATGGATGTCTTGAAGTGAAAACGTCACTGACTCACCTAAGACCGACATGGTCATCCTTCCTTTGTTCACATCTATTGAAACATGCGTAGTTGACATAAACGGACGTCCCAATAAGATGGTATGATCCTTGCTATCACTTGGCACTTCACCGACATCTAAAATCACAAAATCAACAGGAATAACCAGCTCACCAACCTGCACCAAAACATCTTCAACAATACCCAAAGGCTGCCGAATTGACCGATTAGCCAATTATAGGCGCATAGTGGTAGGCTTCAATGCCCCAAGATCGAACTCCCTAAATAAACAATAAGGCATCAAATTAATGCCAGCGCCAAGATCGATCATCCCCCTTGCCATTTGTCCATTTTCGAGGGAAATAGTAATACAAAAACTTTCGGGATCCTTTTCCTTGGGTGGCAATGGTTTCTTGAATATCGTGCTAACTTCTTTCGTTAATGCCACATGTTAGGTTTCTTCCAAGCGCCTCTCTCGTGATGCTAGTTCCTTGAAAAATCTCATATATGTTGGCATTGTCTTTATCACATCTAGTAGGGGAAGGCTAATATTAACATTCTTCAATAAATTGTAAAGTTCCATAAACTTCTTATTTTCTTTCGCCGGACGAAGTCGAATTGGGAAGGGAACATGATCATAACTAGTCAACTTCTTTGGGGAATCAATGAGTTCGTCAGTTGCTGAATTGTTCCTTCTTTTCAACGCTCCCGGCACATATGGATTGGTCGATTTATGCATAAGATCGACCAGTTTGGTTGCATCTACTTGCGGTTGGGTCTCGGCTTTTTCCGTGCCTTCTTCATTTTATAGCTCTATGCCATTATCTACCTCCTTTCCACTTCTCAGCACATGAATAGCCGAGGCGTGTTCCGTTTGGCTCGGAAACTTATTTTTCTCCTTCGACAATGTTGCTACAGTCGCGGATAATTGTCCTATAATCATATCTGAATGCTGCTGCCCTTTCTGCACAACCTTAACAAGCTCATGACCTTGCTGTACAGCCTTGACTAGTTCATCAAACCTTGACTCGGATTTTGCATTGAGATCCGTTATTTGCTTATTCACTTGTGAAGTTAATTGCGTGAGTCCTTCTCGATTTCGTACAGTCTCCGCTACTTGGTTTTGTTGCCATACTAAAAGTTGATCATTTTCTTGCACAGGCGCAGGCGTTTGTCCCGGGCCATATTTGGAGTTTGGATGATTGGGAAGTCCTGGATGATACGTATTTCCTGCTGGAGGTTGAGGTTGGAAATTTTGAATAGCTTTGACCTCCGTTTCTTCCACGTTGTCAAACACAGTTGTGCACACGCTCGCTACATGTCCTTGCAATCCACATCGTGCACATAACTTAACAGTCTTCTTCGGTAATTTCATATTCGCCATCTTTGCTTTTAGGGCGGCCAACTCCTTGGCCATCTCTTCGAACTTTATATCTCTCTCGTTTGGCATCTCGGAAACTTCTTTGGCCATAATCGTTCGTGGTCGAGAGTTAATTTATCTTGATTTCTCGCTCAACCTCTCAAATAATTGCTTTGCTTCTGTTGCTGTCAAGTATCCAGAATCTCTTCTAGCAGCTACTTCTACGTTATTTTTGAAGGAGTCCAAAAGCCCTTCGTAGAAAAGTTGATTTACCATTCCCGGAGAGTTTTGATGATGTGGGAAAGCTTGCAATAATGATTTGAAACGTTCCCATGCCTCGTGAAGCAACTCCCCATCTTGTTGGACAAAGTTGGCTATTTGTCTCCGAATGTGGCCCGTCGTCTGTGCTGAGTAATACTGATTTATGAATTTGTCGCTAACCATGGGCCAGTCGATCAGAGATCTCGGTTCTAGTGAAAGTAGCTAAGATTTGGCTTTGTCCTTCACGCAGCTCGGAAAACACACCATTTGAAGATCTTCGTGATGGAGTCCCAAAGATGGGATCCTACTAACTTCAGCATAAAATTCCTTGAGAAAAGTCAATGTGTCTTCGTTGGCGAGGCCATGAAATATTGGGAGGTTGTTGATTATATGAGGTTTCAGCTCGAAGTCTCTTGCAGTTCTACCCAACACTATGGCAGAACTATAGGGACCCACTTGCGGAGTCGTGAACTCTCTTTGTCTTGGATCGCGCGCCTCCCGTTGGTGTCTCTCTTATTTATTGGGCCTCGCATAGTTTCTATTGTACTCGTTCCTCTCATTGTGGTGGTTATTGGTGAGCCAGCCGTCAACCTGTTCGTCTCCATGATAAGATCTCTCGGAATAATTATCTTGGTCATGGTGGTGGCGATTTCTATTTCCTCCTCCTCGTCCTTCATTTTGGTCCATCATATTCCGTTGAATATTCTCCCAGTACTCTCGAGGTTGTTCCGACCCGTTGGGGTGAATTGGTTCACTCCCGTACTCGTTTCTTTGTCGTATAGGTGGGTTCCTTGGTGGTTAGTTGTTTTCGTTGTTGTGGATAGGATTGTCTAGCCTCAACATTGTCTCAAGTACCGAATCACAAACCAAATCAGCGGGTGCAGACGATTTGCTTTGGGATATGTGAGAAGGTCTCGCTTGATTGGAACGATGAATATTGTCGATGAATGGTGCAAGTTCGGGTCTAAGTGATCTTCGACCTTGCATACACTCAACAGTACATTAAACGCATCGACTAGAGTAAATTATATAAATAGATGGCTAAAAAGAAAATAAAATGAACGAACATATTTTTGAAACCTTTACTATGCTCCCCGGCAACGGCGCTAATTTTTGATTCAAGTTTTTGTGTCGCCTACTTATAAATATTTGTATGAAATTCAATAGCTTGCCCTCAAGAGAACGGGATCGCGTGTAGGGTTGCAAAGTTAACTCGAGTCGTCTCTCGAGGAACATACCAAGAACATGTAAAATTCAATCCAAGAAGCAATCTACGAATTAAAAAGCAAAAACTAATTGTGATTAACTAATTAATTTAATCTAATCTTGAAACTAATTTATCTAAGAATTATTAATCTAGGGATTCTTTAAGCAATTTAATTCTAAATTAATTAACTAGCATGCATCAAACTACTATGAACTAAATGTAACATATGTATTCTTAAGAACAAGATTAATATCAAAATTCTCAAGCAATAACATATCATAAACTAATTAACCAAGAATAAGCAATAAATAAACTAAGCATGAAAAATCTCATCACCAAGCATGAACGAAACTAAAACGCAGCAACTAAATTAATTATTAAAAATGAAATCTAAGGTTCAAAGCTTCAGCGATTCAACGATTCAAAATAAATAAACAAAACTAAAAACTCAAACGAAACAATTAGACATAAATTATCTAGAATTAAACTAAGAATAACTAGAGTTTAGAGAACTTATTAAATAACTAAAGGTGCTGAAAGATTGCTGTGAATTCGGACTATGGATGGTTGATCTTGATCGAGAAAATCGGAGCTTGAACGAACGTCTTCGTCTTGGTGCTTCGGATCTCGAATCTTCAACGTAGATCTTGAAAATATGTTGTAGGGTGTTGAAAATAGGTTTCTCAACCCTAGGTAAGTGTTTTGGGTCGTGGTTGTGTGTTTAATCCAAAATATGAAGGGTTTATATAGTTATTTCATGACTTGGCGCACAAGAAACCATAAAAATCACGATTTTGGACCGTCGCGTAGATCGGCGTCAGTTATTGCGTCGACCAATGCGAACTGGTCGACGCTACAGAGACGGTAGCAGGTGCGTCGATCGACGTCGGTTCTGGCATCGACCGACGTGACTGGTCGACAGGCGTGCACAGTGCTCGGCAGGGCTCGGCAGGCGTGCGTCGGGCGTGCGTTGGCAAACGCACCTTGGGTCGATGCTACAGAGAGTTGTGGTCGGCCAGAGCTACTAGAACGGTTCCATAAGGAAAACCGTTATAGAAAGTCGACAACTTTAAATTCTTCAAATCGCGGCCCGTTTTCGCTGAAACTCCACTCGTACGCCCATCATCGACTATGTTCCGGCCAAAACACTTCAAAATACCCATAATAAACATAAAATTTATTAATTATAATTAAAATATGATAGAATAAGTTGGAGATAAGAAAATACGAAAATAAGCTTAATCTATCCAACTTTCACTGAAAACAATAATAAAAATGAACTAAAATACTACCTAAAATCAAGATAAATTCGTGCTAATCATAAATAACCTACATCAGAGAAGCCTTTCAACATATGTTCCAAAATTATGGGATAAAATAGTCCCAAATCAATCGTTCCTCGGAGATAACGAAATATGTGTTTAATCCCATTACAATGTCTTCGTGTTGGAGCTACTGTACCTTGCCAGTAAATTGGTAGCAAATGCTATATATGGTCGGGTACAATTGGTAAGATACATGAGGGCTCAAGTCGCACATAAATATGGTACTTTAGGACCAAGTATTCTTTCGTTATCTTCACAAGGACGAAATGGGCCACTCTCAATATTCAGTGTTCTATTAACCATTGGGGAACTGAGAGGATTTTCCTTATCCATATTAAATCGTTTTAAGACCCTTTTTGTATAATTTGATTGGTGAACAAATATCCCATTTTGTAAATGCTCTATCTGTAAGCCAAGACAATATTTGGTTTGACCGATATCCTTCATTTCAAATTTACCCTTCAAGTAGTTGGTTGCATCTTGAATTTTCTTGGGAGTTCCAATGATGTTTAAATCATTAACATAAACAGCGATAATAGCAAATCCAGTCATTGTTTTCTTAATAAAAATGCATGGACATAAATTATTATTTACATATCCATCTTTTAACAAGAGCTCACTTAGACAGTTATACCACATACGCCCAGATTGTTTTAGCCCATATAACGATCGTTGTAGTTTAATTATACGAAATTCCCTGGGCTTTGATTTTAGCATTTCAGGTATTTTAAATACTGCTGGGATTTTCATAAAAATATCAGTATCCAATGATCCGTATATATATGCTATTACGACATCCATAAGATGCATCTCCAGATTTTTCGAAACAGATAGGCCTATCAAGTACCTGAATGTAATAGCATCCATAACAGGTGAGTAAGTTTCTTCATAGTTTACTCCAGGTCTCTGGGAAAAACCTTGTGCAAGAAGACGAGTTTAATACCTTACAATCTCGTCATTCTCATTCCCTAAAAACCCATTTGCACCCAATGGGTTTTATATAATAACAATAAGACCAAACACTTTTGGTTTATTTAGTGATTCTAATTCAATTTGTATGGCTTCTTTCCATTATATCCAGTCTTTCCTCTTTTGACATTCGGCTATAGATTTTGGTTATGGATCCTCACTTTCGTTTTTAATTTCTTGCCCTATAGAATAGAAAAATATATTATCAATACATTTCATCTTATTTCGGTTCCATATTTTTCCACTACGGATGTAATTTATGGAAATTTCGTGATTTTCTTTATGTTCATGACATCCATTGATTTCATGGGATTCTTGATTTACTTGTTTTTGCGTTTCTTTTAGAGCACATTCATTTCGCTTGGATTCATTACATTTTTCAACTTCCCGTTTTAGGGTTTTTATCTTTGGAACCGATTGGTCGTCCATGCTTCAGGCGTGCCTTAGAGTCATTTGATATATTTTCCTTTGATTGCTCTTTTGGAATATCTACTCGGGCTACACACGATCCCATGGACGAAGGGACAGGCGGGCTGAAGCAGATGAAAACATCTGCCAGCAACGTTTGGAACGAAGCAGCAATCCTGAATCCAACCAATATCTGTGCTACTTCTCGGGGGCCACCGAAAATTAGGCTTCGACCGAAAAGACAAACTGTGGTGACTGCATACACCCAAAAAACAATGCTAGGTTCGTTTGGAAATGAAAGGTCTTATTCTGCACGCGCTTATGATTATTTGGATTTAGTTGGTTATTGGGACCATTTGAAACTTGCATTACTTCAATTTTTCCATATCCCTCTCCCCCAGGGAAGGTTGTAAGGTAGCAGGAATAGATCTACGCGGACTATATCCAATCCCTCCAACGGGAATTAAACCAAACTCACTCTTTCTTTTGCCTGATATTATATCTATTATATAAAGGGCCTTTTTGTAGTGACGAATCTTGTATGTGTTCTAAACTCTACGTGTATCTGTAAATGCATTTGGTAATTGATTTGCAAAATTGTATAAGTGTACAATTTCTTGAACTTCTTGTTCACATTGTTTTTTTGGGAGGATCAAGGTGCAGTAATGATGATTGTACACCAATTAATATCATTTGCCACACATTTTATTTCTCCACCTAAAAGTGAGAACTCTTCTCGTTGAAGTGACAATCAGCAAAACGAGCTGTGAATATGTCACCTGTTCTTGGTTCAAGGTACTTAATTATCTAAGGTGATTCATTTCCAACGTAAATTCCTAACCTCCTTTGTGGGCCCATTTCTGTACGATGTGGTGGATATATAGGCACGGATACGGCACATTCAAATATTTAAGATGAGAAATATTTGGTTCTCTACCAGATGTTAGCTATACTGGGGAGTATTTATGATATGCACAAGGTCTGATTTGTATTAGTGCTGCAGCATGTAATATAGTGTGACCCCATATAGATATAGGAAGCTTTGTTCTCATTATTAATGGTCTAGCAATAAGCTGAAGACGTTTAATTAATGATTCATCCAAACCATTCTGTGTGTACATGTGCCACTGGATGTTCAACATCAATTCCAAGGGCCATATAGTAATCATTGAAATTTTTGGATGTAAATTCTCCAGCATTGTCTTGTCTAACTTTCTTTATCAGGTAATCTGGAAATTGTGCTCTTAATTTAATGAGTTGGGCAAGAAACCTAGCAAATGCCATATTTCGTGTCGACAATAGGCATACGTGCGACCATTTAGTTGAAGCATCAAGTAATTTCATAAAATATCAAGATGATCCACAAGATGGATGAATAGGCCCTCATATATCACCATGGATTCATTCCAAAAATAGTGGTGATTCATTCTCGACTTTGATTGGTGAAGGTCTAATTATCAATTTCCCTTGAGAACAAGCAATAAACGATAGTTTCTTATATTGGAATTTTTTTTGATTTCTCAATGAATGACCATTTGAGTTTTCAATAATTTCCGCATCATAATTTAATCAGGGTGACCTAATCGATCATGCCGAACCTTAAAAGTATCAGTAAACTTTGGGTTTACTGTGGCATATGTTTCAATAACTTTGATATTAGTGTGGTATAATTTGGATGATAAGGCCGGTAATTTTTCTAACACACACTTTCTTCCTGAAGTAATTGATGTAATGCAAAGATATTCGTAATTTTCTTCATTCATGGTTTCAACATGATACCCATTTGTACGAATATCCTTGAAACTTAATAAGTTATTTTTGGGATTTAGGAAAGAATAATGCATCTCTTATTGTAAACATTGTTCCTCCAGGCATTAGAAAATTTCCCTCTCCTTTTCCTTCAATTATTTTTGCACTACTAGATATTGTATTAACGTTTAACTCATCAATCTTAAGTTGGAAAAATACTTCTTATCCTTAAGTATGGTATATGTTGTATTCGCAAGACATAAATCACCATCTTGATTTTTGGATCGAAGTATATTCATGATCTATTTTAAATAAGAGAGAACAAGTGTAAGTAATCAATCATGAAGCATTGTAAAAGAATAATAGGAAATACTCATGATATTATTACATCAAACTATGAAAAGCATACATTACACATAATAAGAAACCATAAATCACTCGTGTACAATGAAATTACATACCACACTCATAAGATCATAAATCACACATATTTAAGGAAATGACATACCATACTCATGACATATCACACACATGGAATCACACCAGTATACCATGCTTAAATAATTATATAATATCAATACTTATAAAACCATGGTAATTAAACAATCACTCCTCCATGTTATTTCATTCTTCAGATTTATCAATCATATCGGCCATATCCAAGTGGGTCATGTCATTGATCAAGGCATAAGGAAAATCATTAGAATCACTTGTAGCAAAGTTTGTTTCAACATTATTTCCTTTTCCTTTATGTGATTCTTGATAGATATTAACAAAGTACTTTGGTATGCGACATGTACACGACCAATAACCCGGCATACCACACCTGTAACAAGCACCTTCCTTTTGAGATTTGTTTATACTATTATTATCTTTTTCTCATTTTCCCCATTTATCTGCCTTGTTATAATTGTGACAATTTGGTTGAAAACCTTTTTCTCTTCCTTGTCCATATCCACGGCCACGACTCATGTCATGACCTCGACCACCCCGTTATTAATACTGGATAATGTTGCATTTGCCTCTGGTATCGGGGTCGAGCCAGTGGGACGAGATTCATGGTTTTTAATTAACAGTTCATTATTCTGTTCAGCCAATAAAAGGCATGAAATTAGTTCTGAATATTTTTTAAATCCTCGCTCTCGGTATTGTTGTTGCAGGATCACATTAGAAGCATGAAATGTGGAGAATGTTTTTTCACGCATATTAGAATCAGTGATATTATCTCCACATAACTTTAACTTTGAACTTATTCGAAACATGGCTGAATTATATTCGTTAACGGATTTAAAATCTTAAAATCGTAGTGCTACCCACTCATACCGAGCTTTCGGGAGGATGATCATTTCTTGATGGTCATATTGTTCTTTTAATGATTTCCAAAGATCTGCATGATCTTTGATTGTGAGGTATTCAGTTTTCAGACCCTCATGGAGGTGGTGGCGAAGGAAAATCATAGCCTTCGCCTTATCCTGAGTTGATGTTTCTTTTGTTTCATTTATTGTATCACCAAGACCTTTGGCATTTAGATGGATATCAACATCCAGTATCCATGATAAGTAATTCTTCCCACTGATGTCAAGTGCATGAAATTCAAGCTTGACAAGGGTTGACATTATAACTGGATCAAAAGAACGTGCATATTATTAATAATCTGAAATTGATGATATTTTATTTAAAGCATAAAGATGTGTAAACATAACAATTAATACATGTTGATATCTTTAAGAAATGTTATCATAAAATAAATAAAGTAAAGATCAAGAACACGGAGCTAGAAATAACTCGTACCATAATCAAATAGCAAGATTAATAATTATTCACGGCACAATATTTAGTAAACCTTTTGAGTGGGTGTTTCATAATCAAGTAGCAAGATTAATAGATAATAATTATTCACACCA
>BMAC01000737.1:213087-230905 GCA_014905375.1 Phtheirospermum japonicum | reverse complement strand
AAGACTTAATACTCAGGTAAACAGAAACTCCAACAATACTAACAGTTTGTGCAACTAGGTCTGGCACCACGAGTCCTCAGCTTCAAAGAACGTCTTGGTGTGGTTATGAGACCACCACCATCACTACCGTCATCTGCCTTTTACTTCCCTTTGCGGCTCACAACAACAATATCATCAGTTGTCGTAACATCAACAACATTGTCTCTAATAAGATCACCATCACTAATATCTTCTCCCCCTTTTGACCAGAATACGAAAGGGGGTCATCTTATAGAAGTCCCTTAAAGTCAAAAGCCCATTGAGATGAGCCCGAGTACCTGTAATATACTGCAAAACCAAGGTAGAATAAGACTGCAAATCAGTACAAAAAATAAGAATAGAGGGAGAGCCAGGCACAAAGGCAAAGGACCAAATATTAATGGTAGTGTCAACAACACCCAGCATATCTAGAGTATCATCACCATCATCAATCTCATCATTAGAAAATACCCAAGGTAGACCAATAAAATGATTCACAGCTTCGAGATGGTTGTGACACAACCAAAAAAAATCAGGTTCCCCACTGAAGTGTTTGCTCAAGATGAGTGAGACCCTGATCAGCTAGAAGAGAGTATATGAGAGAGGGGAATGGGAGACCGCACATAGCGGACAAGGAAGCATACTTCATAAAAAAAACCAAACACAATGTGGCCAAAATCGAACCGTCTACCTGTCCCAATCTGATACAAAGCTTGAGCCTGAGGTCTGGTGATAATTGCGGTGTTAGTTGCAGACTATCACTTTGTGAAGCATAGAGTATAACGCGGTGAGCAGGGATTTATAAAAACGTTTAGGACACCTTTTCACCCTATTCCCAGTAATATACCATAAAACCTCATCAAAATCATCAACCGTGACACCCTCCTCATAATCCTCAGTGCCAAAGAATTGATTGACATTAAAGGGGATTAAAGTAAATACTTTTCATGACATGACAAAAATTAACATACTGCCAATCATATATAGATGGAATTATGTTAGCATAAAATATAAGAACAACATTCCTCAAATATGGCGTCCTATAGTCGTCACGATTGAAGTCAGACCCTTACGCCTAAGAAACTAATTCAAATTCTTCTTCTTAGATAGACCATAATACACTCTTCTTTCATTAATGAACATGCGATGCCGAAGGGTGGTAAAATGCCTCCTAGCATCAGAAGAGTAAAAACGAGGAGAAAATGCAAAACTTAAGTCTATATCTGATCACACAATCCGGCAGCAGCAACTGAGGTATCACCATCCTCATCATCTAGCTCAACCTCTACATCCATAGACTCTTGAATTTTTAAACTCACTATGTCTATTAGAAAAGAACTATCAAAGGAATCTAAAACACGTGGAGAATTAGACAAATTAGCAACACTAGTAGTACGCTCTATAAGTGAAAGTGAACCAACATGGTCATGAACAGTGGGTTCTTCATCAATCTAGGTTCCCACCTCCATGGTTCTTTTTCTAAGACAGTTCTTTTAGAAGATTGACTTGAAGCAATAGGAGAAGAAGCAACAGTAGGCGAACATGAAGTAACTGGCGGGCAAAGTGAAGGTGAAGATGAAGATGATTCTGCCGGCTTGATATGAGAATCACCCCTACGAATAGGAGACTTACGAAGTTTCAGCAAGAAAGAGGCCAGTGGAGCATCATCATCAAAAATCTCTTCATCACCAACAACCATCTCTGGTTCTAAATTCGGTGCAACTATATTGCACGCCATTAACACACATTTTTTCACCCTGAATTGAGAGACATCCTCATCGTCAGAATTAGAAAAGAAAGACTTCACGGGGACCTCTTTCTTTGTAGCACACAAGACTTAAGGTGGGGCATAATCAGATTCAGTGCCATCAATCACATCAAGCACCCTTTCTTCAAAACATAAACTCATTCCCTAGAGGTATGCGCCTCTTCTTCCCAGATTTGCTCTTTGGAATAGCATCCGGTAAATACCCAAGTTAAAGCCCACACAGTCATCGAGACCATTTGAGCATGGGATTCCCTACTCTACCGAATGTCTCAGCAATTAACTTCAAATTTAGATTCATTATCAACATCAATTTCATTACCTTTCTGACGAAGAAAGATGGCCGCATGCAGTTCTGAAGAACTTATCACTGGAACCAGGTTTAGTCACCACCGAAAATACTTAGATTAGGACTAGCATTCGTCAACAAAGTCAATGGGATGAAATTCCTTAACTTAGATAATGGCAAAGTCATTTTAACTTATGTTCATGGATTTTATGTTCGAGAGTAAAGGTACCTCCACTTTGCAGCAACAGAATAAAAAAAATCATAAGATCTCATTGATCCTTGTCAAGATTTTGATAGTTCATCCATTTAGGATGGCTAGGACATCCAATAAATCATAATACACACACACACACACACACACACACACACACACACACACACACACACACACACATATATATATATATATATATATATATATATATATATATATATATATATATATATATATATATATATATATTTTTGCAAACTAAGAGAAACACAATTTTCTACGAAAAATAACCAACAGTTATAATTTTCAAAACAGTCCAATCCTTCTAACACCCTATTTTGGCAAACAACGGCCTTTAGCAGCTGGGAATAACGCAGGTCCTATATGTTGTGAAAAAATCAAAATGTATGTTGCAAGTTATATGCTGCAACTGATGTTTCTAATGATGTTGTAACATTTTTAGTAACACCAAACTAAATAACACATAATCCAAGGGATTCCCTAAGTTTAGAAAGTCCCTCGAATTCTAATATTTTGGTGAATATATCGGCAAGCTATTTTCTGTCTCAATATGATCAATACTCACAACATCACTCAACCAAATCGCGAATGAAATGATGTCTGATGTCTATGTATTTTGTGAGAGAGTATTGGACTGGATTTCTTGAGATATCAGTCACGCTAGAGTTATCTCAAAGAACAATTAACACACCACAATGGAAATTGTAGCCCTCAATGATTTGGTTTATCCAAAGTAGCTGATCACATGCACTACCTGCAGCTACATACTAGCTTCAGCAGTTGACAAGGAAACGTAATTTTGCTTTTTTTTAATACCAAGACATATGACTATTTCCTATAAAGAAACACGCCCCCTTGTTGTGCTCTTCATATCTCTAACATCACCTGCTCAATCAGAGTCAGTATTTCCAATAGTTTTGTGTTAGTGTTTTTAGTATACCAGATTCCTGAATCGCTCGTACCACCAACATATCTAATGATCCGTTTAAGAGCCTTTAGGTGAGTAAAGGATTAGACTAATAACAAGCATACAAACAAACACTATACATGATATCAGGTCGACTTGTAGTTAAGTACAATAGACTACCTATCGTGCTTTTGTACAAAATGAGATCAAAACCCTCACCAACATCATCTCTAAAAAGTTTTGACTCAACCCCGAGGTGTTTTCATAGGTTTAGCTTGATATAGATCAAATCGTTCAACTAAGTTTTTAACATATTTAGTTTTATACACGAAGATTCCATCTTTAAACTGCTTCATTCATAACCCTAGAAAGAAAGACAATTCTCCTTCCATACTCGACTCAAATGTGAGAGCCATATTATTCACAAAGTTCATAAGCAGTTCATCACAGGTAGATCCAAAAACACTAATATCAACATAAATTTGAGCAATCAATGTATCATGTTTGTTTTTCTTTATGAATAAGGTTTTATCAACTTCACCACGTTTAAAGTTCATTTGAAGTAAATATTTAGTAAGCCTATCATACCAAGATCCCGATGCTTGCTTAAGCCTATAGAGTGCATTTTAAGTTTTGTAAACAAATTGAGGTTTATAAGGATTCTTGAAACCTTTACGGCCTATTTAGGTTAGGACTCTGAATCCTGGATTTAGGATTCGGAACACCGAATACTCGTTTGTTCTAAGACTCAAAAATCAAATACTCAAACAACAATATCTTACAACTAAATAATTAAATAATGCTAAATACAATATAATTATAAACTATCATCCACTTTTCATACATAATTTGATATCAAATAAAATATAATAACACATTATCATCCTCTTTTTAGACATAATTTGACATCTACAGTAAAAAGTAAAGGATTCTGGATCCTATAACGAACAAGAATTCTTACTATTCACAGAATTCTGAATACCACGGGATTCTGAATACCAGAATTTAGAATCCCAATGAATATTAGTCCAAACAGGCCCTTAGGCTTCTAAACACATGATTTCTCATTCAAAACACTATTCAAGAAGGCACTTTCTATGTCCATTTGGTGAAGAGTAGTACCTGTATGCAAGAAATAGCAAGTACAACTTGATTGTCTCAAATCCTTTCATAGGGGCAAAGGTTTCATCAAAAGCCTTCAACCTGAGTAAATCCTTGAGCCACCAGTCAAGCTTTATTACGCACAATGTTTGCTAACTTGTCAATTTTATTTTTGAAAAATCATGTGGTTCTAATAACATTACTAGAACTTGGTCGAAAAAACCAAATACCAAACATCATTCTTAGCAATCAGGTCAAGCTCTTCCTACTTGACATTAATCTAAAGCTCATTTTTGAGAGCCTCCTCCACTCTTTCCATCTCTACAGAAGCACAAAACAAGAGTCTTTGATTAGAGAATGAGAAGATGTTAAACACACCATTTTGACCATCTCCTTGAAATTATTTTATCTTTTGCAAGTGTTTCATTCGTTTAGTGCTCCAATAACTTGCGATTTATGATGATCATTCTGTATCCTAGAAGGAATTCTCTTTCAAGAGGATCAGAAGATCCGGAGTCTTTAGAGTTATCCTAATTAGACTTTGAGTCAGACATTCTGTACCAGTAGTTTGAGATGTTGGCTTTAGTGTTCAGACATGCCCTAGACCATCTGAAGAAATAAATGGATTGGTTCCTGCAGAATCACTAGAAATAAACTTTAGAATAGACTGAGAACTTCTTGTCGTATCGTGCAAGTCATCCTCAATAAGATTACCAATTATATCGATCAGATCATCAAACTTAATATGCACAGATTCAGGCATCATTTGAGTTCTAAGATTAAACACTCTATATGCATGATTGCTGACAGAATAGCCTAAAACACACATAATTGTCACTTTTAAAGTCAAGTTTTTCCAAATGAGGCATATCATTAAGAACATAACACACACATCCAAACACACATAAATACTTAAGGTTTTTTTCTTTCCCATGAGAATTTCATAGGGAGTATTAAGAGCAGTATTAAGAGCCTTAGCTTAAATTGAATGATTCTAGAAATTATCATAGTTTGGGCAATTCCTTGCAATAATTTATTTTTACCTTAAGCTATCCCATTATATTCTGGGGTAATTGGAGAAGAGAACTCATGTTGTTACATAAATTTGAGAATGAGGAGTTTTCAGACTTCTTTCCATGATCATACCTAATTCTTCCAACAAACAAATCATATCAATTACTTAGTGTTTAGACAATTTATGAAGGTTTTTAAGTGTTTCTGATTTTTCACATAGAAATTCTATCCAGGTGAACCGTATATAATCATCAGCAATAATAAACGAGTATTTCTCATTGCCAATACTTCCTACCTCAACAAGACCTATAAGATTCATATGAAAAAGTTCCAGACAATCAGAGGTGTTGAAATGTTGGAGCACAAGGTGTGACACTCTGGTATGGTTCCCTTTTGACATGCACCGCAAATAGATGGATTATTGATCACTAACTTTGGGGTGCCTCTGACAACATCAGATTTAAATAGTTTTTCCATCATCTTGTAGTTAACATGTCTTATACTTTGGTGCCATAACATAGACTCAAATGACTGAACAGTTTAACATATGATTCTTCTCTTCACCTGTTAATAGTTGTTCGTTGTCCTAATTCCAGTAAGTATTCATTGATCAGTCTTATCAAACTTTACACGAGTCTCGATTAAACTTTACTCGGAAATTATCATCACAGAGTTGACTGATGCTAATCTGATTTGCAGTTAATCCTTCCACCAACCACATGTTATAGAGCTTAGGAAACCCTTCAACATTCAGGGTGCCTTTCATATTGATCTTCCCATGCGCACCACCACCATATTGAACTTTTCCACTATTCTATTTCACAACATCTTTCAGGTAATCGACAGTTCTTGTCATGTGTAGTGAGCATCCGCTATCGAAATACATCGATCATATAATAATTGATTTAATAAGGTATAAATCATGTTTCACTTGGTCTCAGACTTCCTAACCCACACCTTTTGGAATTTTGGAGCAGTAATTATCTCTGTTGTTGGTGTAGGAGTTGACTGGCATTGTCTCGCCTTCAAAGACACGAGATCTATCCACCTTTAATTCTTTTTATAGCATGGTTTGATGTGGACAGGTTCCGAGTAGTGGTGATAGACGTAGCTACGACGACGTCGTTTGGATTTCTTCACATGCACAAATCCTTCTTTTGACTTGTCACCTTCTCTAACAAATGCAGAGGTTTTAAACCCTATGCCACTTGTGAATGAGTTTTCGATGGAAAAATCTTTTCAAGTTTAGCCGTTCTAGAATTTAATTTCTTCATTTTCAGTCAAGTCGTCCAGAGTTCTAACCTTGTTATATCCAGTTCTTCTTCGCATTTAATCGGAAGGGATTCAAGACGTAGGATATATAACTGCTTGTTGTTCTTTATCGACACGAGTCAGTCTTTCATTCTCCTTAGTAAGAATCTTTACTTTGTGAACTAGTTTGGTTCTTCATAGGCAGTAGAAAAGTATTCGGTGTCTTCATTAACATAATTAGTGTTTTCAACCACGGATGACTTGAGAAACCAGATGTTAGTAACATCTTCATCATCATCCTATACAACTCGGGCGGTCATGAGGATGACTTCTTCTGTCTTACTAGGCTCCTCCACATTTTCTCCATCGCTCATAGCAATCAGATTTCTTTTGCATTTGGTGTTAGCATGCTCATTTTTGTAATGGCCTTAGAAATTACATTCATGGCACTGAATGTTATCCAAAAATATGGAACTGTTCTGATTTCGGTCATCATACTTGGAGCTAGTAGGAGTCACATCCTTCCTTTGAAACTTGTTTTATTGCTGTCTCTTATACACATCTAGATGTGTATAAGAGACAGCCTCGTGGTTGTGTGTTTAATCCAAAATATGAAGGGTTTATATAGTTATTTCATGACTTGGCGCACAAGAAACCATAAAAATCACGATTTTGGACCGTCGCGTAGATCGGCGTCAGTTATTGCGTCGACCAATGCGAACTGGTCGACGCTACAGAGACGGTAGCAGGTGCGTCGATCGACGTCGGTTCTGGCATCGACCGACGTGACTGGTCGACAGGCGTGCACAGTGCTCGGCAGGGCTCGGCAGGCGTGCGTCGGGCGTGCGTTGGCAAACGCACCTTGGGTCGATGCTACAGAGAGTTGTGGTCGGCCAGAGCTACTAGAACGGTTCCATAAGGAAAACCGTTATAGAAAGTCGACAACTTTAAATTCTTCAAATCGCGGCCCGTTTTCGCTGAAACTCCACTCGTACGCCCATCATCGACTATGTTCCGGCCAAAACACTTCAAAATACCCATAATAAACATAAAATTTATTAATTATAATTAAAATATGATAGAATAAGTTGGAGATAAGAAAATACGAAAATAAGCTTAATCTATCCAACTTTCACTGAAAACAATAATAAAAATGAACTAAAATACTACCTAAAATCAAGATAAATTCGTGCTAATCATAAATAACCTACATCAGAGAAGCCTTTCAACATATGTTCCAAAATTATGGGATAAAATAGTCCCAAATCAATCGTTCCTCGGAGATAACGAAATATGTGTTTAATCCCATTACAATGTCTTCGTGTTGGAGCTACTGTACCTTGCCAGTAAATTGGTAGCAAATGCTATATATGGTCGGGTACAATTGGTAAGATACATGAGGGCTCAAGTCGCACATAAATATGGTACTTTAGGACCAAGTATTCTTTCGTTATCTTCACAAGGACGAAATGGGCCACTCTCAATATTCAGTGTTCTATTAACCATTGGGGAACTGAGAGGATTTTCCTTATCCATATTAAATCGTTTTAAGACCCTTTTTGTATAATTTGATTGGTGAACAAATATCCCATTTTGTAAATGCTCTATCTGTAAGCCAAGACAATATTTGGTTTGACCGATATCCTTCATTTCAAATTTACCCTTCAAGTAGTTGGTTGCATCTTGAATTTTCTTGGGAGTTCCAATGATGTTTAAATCATTAACATAAACAGCGATAATAGCAAATCCAGTCATTGTTTTCTTAATAAAAATGCATGGACATAAATTATTATTTACATATCCATCTTTTAACAAGAGCTCACTTAGACAGTTATACCACATACGCCCAGATTGTTTTAGCCCATATAACGATCGTTGTAGTTTAATTATACGAAATTCCCTGGGCTTTGATTTTAGCATTTCAGGTATTTTAAATACTGCTGGGATTTTCATAAAAATATCAGTATCCAATGATCCGTATATATATGCTATTACGACATCCATAAGATGCATCTCCAGATTTTTCGAAACAGATAGGCCTATCAAGTACCTGAATGTAATAGCATCCATAACAGGTGAGTAAGTTTCTTCATAGTTTACTCCAGGTCTCTGGGAAAAACCTTGTGCAAGAAGACGAGTTTAATACCTTACAATCTCGTCATTCTCATTCCCTAAAAACCCATTTGCACCCAATGGGTTTTATATAATAACAATAAGACCAAACACTTTTGGTTTATTTAGTGATTCTAATTCAATTTGTATGGCTTCTTTCCATTATATCCAGTCTTTCCTCTTTTGACATTCGGCTATAGATTTTGGTTATGGATCCTCACTTTCGTTTTTAATTTCTTGCCCTATAGAATAGAAAAATATATTATCAATACATTTCATCTTATTTCGGTTCCATATTTTTCCACTACGGATGTAATTTATGGAAATTTCGTGATTTTCTTTATGTTCATGACATCCATTGATTTCATGGGATTCTTGATTTACTTGTTTTTGCGTTTCTTTTAGAGCACATTCATTTCGCTTGGATTCATTACATTTTTCAACTTCCCGTTTTAGGGTTTTTATCTTTGGAACCGATTGGTCGTCCATGCTTCAGGCGTGCCTTAGAGTCATTTGATATATTTTCCTTTGATTGCTCTTTTGGAATATCTACTCGGGCTACACACGATCCCATGGACGAAGGGACAGGCGGGCTGAAGCAGATGAAAACATCTGCCAGCAACGTTTGGAACGAAGCAGCAATCCTGAATCCAACCAATATCTGTGCTACTTCTCGGGGGCCACCGAAAATTAGGCTTCGACCGAAAAGACAAACTGTGGTGACTGCATACACCCAAAAAACAATGCTAGGTTCGTTTGGAAATGAAAGGTCTTATTCTGCACGCGCTTATGATTATTTGGATTTAGTTGGTTATTGGGACCATTTGAAACTTGCATTACTTCAATTTTTCCATATCCCTCTCCCCCAGGGAAGGTTGTAAGGTAGCAGGAATAGATCTACGCGGACTATATCCAATCCCTCCAACGGGAATTAAACCAAACTCACTCTTTCTTTTGCCTGATATTATATCTATTATATAAAGGGCCTTTTTGTAGTGACGAATCTTGTATGTGTTCTAAACTCTACGTGTATCTGTAAATGCATTTGGTAATTGATTTGCAAAATTGTATAAGTGTACAATTTCTTGAACTTCTTGTTCACATTGTTTTTTTGGGAGGATCAAGGTGCAGTAATGATGATTGTACACCAATTAATATCATTTGCCACACATTTTATTTCTCCACCTAAAAGTGAGAACTCTTCTCGTTGAAGTGACAATCAGCAAAACGAGCTGTGAATATGTCACCTGTTCTTGGTTCAAGGTACTTAATTATCTAAGGTGATTCATTTCCAACGTAAATTCCTAACCTCCTTTGTGGGCCCATTTCTGTACGATGTGGTGGATATATAGGCACGGATACGGCACATTCAAATATTTAAGATGAGAAATATTTGGTTCTCTACCAGATGTTAGCTATACTGGGGAGTATTTATGATATGCACAAGGTCTGATTTGTATTAGTGCTGCAGCATGTAATATAGTGTGACCCCATATAGATATAGGAAGCTTTGTTCTCATTATTAATGGTCTAGCAATAAGCTGAAGACGTTTAATTAATGATTCATCCAAACCATTCTGTGTGTACATGTGCCACTGGATGTTCAACATCAATTCCAAGGGCCATATAGTAATCATTGAAATTTTTGGATGTAAATTCTCCAGCATTGTCTTGTCTAACTTTCTTTATCAGGTAATCTGGAAATTGTGCTCTTAATTTAATGAGTTGGGCAAGAAACCTAGCAAATGCCATATTTCGTGTCGACAATAGGCATACGTGCGACCATTTAGTTGAAGCATCAAGTAATTTCATAAAATATCAAGATGATCCACAAGATGGATGAATAGGCCCTCATATATCACCATGGATTCATTCCAAAAATAGTGGTGATTCATTCTCGACTTTGATTGGTGAAGGTCTAATTATCAATTTCCCTTGAGAACAAGCAATAAACGATAGTTTCTTATATTGGAATTTTTTTTGATTTCTCAATGAATGACCATTTGAGTTTTCAATAATTTCCGCATCATAATTTAATCAGGGTGACCTAATCGATCATGCCGAACCTTAAAAGTATCAGTAAACTTTGGGTTTACTGTGGCATATGTTTCAATAACTTTGATATTAGTGTGGTATAATTTGGATGATAAGGCCGGTAATTTTTCTAACACACACTTTCTTCCTGAAGTAATTGATGTAATGCAAAGATATTCGTAATTTTCTTCATTCATGGTTTCAACATGATACCCATTTGTACGAATATCCTTGAAACTTAATAAGTTATTTTTGGGATTTAGGAAAGAATAATGCATCTCTTATTGTAAACATTGTTCCTCCAGGCATTAGAAAATTTCCCTCTCCTTTTCCTTCAATTATTTTTGCACTACTAGATATTGTATTAACGTTTAACTCATCAATCTTAAGTTGGAAAAATACTTCTTATCCTTAAGTATGGTATATGTTGTATTCGCAAGACATAAATCACCATCTTGATTTTTGGATCGAAGTATATTCATGATCTATTTTAAATAAGAGAGAACAAGTGTAAGTAATCAATCATGAAGCATTGTAAAAGAATAATAGGAAATACTCATGATATTATTACATCAAACTATGAAAAGCATACATTACACATAATAAGAAACCATAAATCACTCGTGTACAATGAAATTACATACCACACTCATAAGATCATAAATCACACATATTTAAGGAAATGACATACCATACTCATGACATATCACACACATGGAATCACACCAGTATACCATGCTTAAATAATTATATAATATCAATACTTATAAAACCATGGTAATTAAACAATCACTCCTCCATGTTATTTCATTCTTCAGATTTATCAATCATATCGGCCATATCCAAGTGGGTCATGTCATTGATCAAGGCATAAGGAAAATCATTAGAATCACTTGTAGCAAAGTTTGTTTCAACATTATTTCCTTTTCCTTTATGTGATTCTTGATAGATATTAACAAAGTACTTTGGTATGCGACATGTACACGACCAATAACCCGGCATACCACACCTGTAACAAGCACCTTCCTTTTGAGATTTGTTTATACTATTATTATCTTTTTCTCATTTTCCCCATTTATCTGCCTTGTTATAATTGTGACAATTTGGTTGAAAACCTTTTTCTCTTCCTTGTCCATATCCACGGCCACGACTCATGTCATGACCTCGACCACCCCGTTATTAATACTGGATAATGTTGCATTTGCCTCTGGTATCGGGGTCGAGCCAGTGGGACGAGATTCATGGTTTTTAATTAACAGTTCATTATTCTGTTCAGCCAATAAAAGGCATGAAATTAGTTCTGAATATTTTTTAAATCCTCGCTCTCGGTATTGTTGTTGCAGGATCACATTAGAAGCATGAAATGTGGAGAATGTTTTTTCACGCATATTAGAATCAGTGATATTATCTCCACATAACTTTAACTTTGAACTTATTCGAAACATGGCTGAATTATATTCGTTAACGGATTTAAAATCTTAAAATCGTAGTGCTACCCACTCATACCGAGCTTTCGGGAGGATGATCATTTCTTGATGGTCATATTGTTCTTTTAATGATTTCCAAAGATCTGCATGATCTTTGATTGTGAGGTATTCAGTTTTCAGACCCTCATGGAGGTGGTGGCGAAGGAAAATCATAGCCTTCGCCTTATCCTGAGTTGATGTTTCTTTTGTTTCATTTATTGTATCACCAAGACCTTTGGCATTTAGATGGATATCAACATCCAGTATCCATGATAAGTAATTCTTCCCACTGATGTCAAGTGCATGAAATTCAAGCTTGACAAGGGTTGACATTATAACTGGATCAAAAGAACGTGCATATTATTAATAATCTGAAATTGATGATATTTTATTTAAAGCATAAAGATGTGTAAACATAACAATTAATACATGTTGATATCTTTAAGAAATGTTATCATAAAATAAATAAAGTAAAGATCAAGAACACGGAGCTAGAAATAACTCGTACCATAATCAAATAGCAAGATTAATAATTATTCACGGCACAATATTTAGTAAACCTTTTGAGTGGGTGTTTCATAATCAAGTAGCAAGATTAATAGATAATAATTATTCACACCAATTGCTGACAGAATAGGCCTTAAAACACACATAATTGTCACTTTTAAAGTCAAGTTTTTCCAAATGAGGCATATCATTAAGAACATAACACACACATCCAAACACACATAAATACTTAAGGTTTTTTTCTTTCCCATGAGAATTTCATAGGGAGTATTAAGAGCAGTATTAAGAGCCTTAGCTTAAATTGAATGATTCTAGAAATTATCATAGTTTGGCAATTCCTTGCAATAATTTATTTTTACCTTAAGCTATCCCATTATATTCTGGGGTAATTGGAGAAGAGAACTCATGTTGTTACATAAATTTGAGAATGAGGGAGTTTTCAGACTTCTTTCCATGATCATACCTAATTCTTCCAACAAACAAATCATATCAATTACTTAGTGTTTAGACAATTTATGAAGGTTTTTAAGTGTTTCTGATTTTTCACATAGAAATTCTATCCAGGTGAACCGTATATAATCATCAGCAATAATAAACGAGTATTTCTCATTGCCAATACTTCCTACCTCAACAAGACCTATAAGATTCATATGAAAAAGTTCCAGACAATCAGAGGTGTTGAAATGTTGGAGCACAAGGTGTGACACTCTGGTATGGTTCCCTTTTGACATGCACCGCAAATAGATGGATTATTGATCACTAACTTTGGGGTGCCTCTGACAACATCAGATTTAAATAGTTTTTCCATCATCTTGTAGTTAACATGTCTTATACTTTGGTGCCATAAACATAGACTCAAATGACTGAACAGTTTTAACATATGATTCTTCTCTTCACCTGTTAATAGTTGTTCGTTGTCCTAATTCCAGTAAGTATTCATTGATCAGTCTTATCAAACTTTACACGAGTCTCGATTAAACTTTACTCGGAAATTATCATCACAGAGTTGACTGATGCTAATCTGATTTGCAGTTAATCCTTCCACCAACCACAATGTTATAGAGCTTAGGAAACCCTTCAACATTCAGGGTGCCTTTCATATTGATCTTCCCATGCGCACCACCACCATATTGAACTTTTCCACTATTCTATTTCACAACATCTTTCAGGTAATCGACAGTTCTTGTCATGTGTAGTGAGCATCCGCTATCGAAATACATCGATCATATAATAATTGATTTAATAAGGTATAAATCATGTTTCACTTGGTCTCAGACTTCCTAACCCACACCTTTTGGAATTTTGGAGCAGTAATTATCTCTGTTGTTGGTGTAGGAGTTGACTGGCATTGTCTCGCCTTCAAAGACACGAGATCTATCCACCTTTAATTCTTTTTATAGCATGGTTTTGATGTGGACAGGTTCCGAGTAGTGGTGATAGACGTAGCTACGACGACGTCGTTTGGATTTCTTCACATGCACAAATCCTTCTTTTGACTTGTCACCTTCTCTAACAAATGCAGAGGTTTTAAACCCTATGCCACTTGTGAATGAGTTTTCGATGGAAAAATCTTTTCAAGTTTAGCCGTTCTAGAATTTAATTTCTTCATTTTCAGTCAAGTCGTCCAGAGTTCTAACCTTGTTATATCCAGTTCTTCTTCGCATTTAATCGGAAGGGATTCAAGACGTAGGATATATAACTGCTTGTTGTTCTTTATCGACACGAGTCAGTCTTTCATTCTCCTTAGTAAGAATCTTTACTTTGTGAACTAGTTTGGTTCTTCATAGGCAGTAGAAAAGTATTCGGTGTCTTCATTAACATAATTAGTGTTTTCAACCACGGATGACTTGAGAAACCAGATGTTAGTAACATCTTCATCATCATCCTATACAACTCGGGCGGTCATGAGGATGACTTCTTCTGTCTTACTAGGCTCCTCCACATTTTCTCCATCGCTCATAGCAATCAGATTTCTTTTGCATTTGGTGTTAGCATGCTCATTTTTGTAATGGCCTTAGAAATTACATTCATGGCACTGAATGTTATCCAAAAATATGGAACTGTTCTGATTTCGGTCATCATACTTGGAGCTAGTAGGAGTCACATCCTTCCTTTGAAACTTTTTTTTTTTTTTTTTTGAGGTGAATGTCCAAGAGTTCTTGGTGTGGATGGTTAAGAGAAAGGTTTGTTGGTACTGTTGATTGACTTTCTCAAATTATTATTTTTCTTCAGAAAATCACTGAATTTTCTTGTGATAGCTCAACTCCATCGTCATCCAATGCAGAAGTTTTAGCTTCACGTGTGAGAACATCAAGATTAAACTCTTCATCTTCAAGAGTAGGAGCTGAGATTAGAGCAATACTCTTTCCCTTAGGTTGTTTGATCGAAGTTCCATATCATAGGTTTTCAGAGAGACAACAAGCTCATTAGAGCTCATGGTTGAGGTAACCTTGGTTTCTTTAATGGTTGTTATCTTCATGTTACATTTTTTCGGTAACACAACATAGAAGCTTGCTCATATGCCTTTTGTTTGAGATAGATTTGCTTAAAATTGACATTCATTAGCAATGTCCAGGATTTTGGCACTGTAGCCAGCAATGGTTTCGTTTTTATCCATCCTTAGAACTTCAAATTGAGCTGCAAATATCCTGATTGAGTAGATCGATTGAATCAGTGCTGAGTCGTCTGTAAAACCTTCAAGTTCATCAACACAAGTTTGAAGAATACAAGGACAATGAATGATAGTTTCTCGTACTTCTCTATAATAACTCTCTCTATTTCTCTCTGTTAAAATCATCGGTTATGAAGTACAACACCTTTGATATTTATACACAAATATATATTCTCATCTCTTTAGAAAAGTATTAAAATATCAAAGCAAATTTAATGATTCTCTTGATATTTTAAGAAATAAAATAATTACGAAAATACACTTTCTTATTTTACAAGAATTCTTACTCTAACTAAATTACTTGAGAGAGTATATCATGGACCCAAGTGCACCTTGTAAGGTGCACCCTGTAATTTAATTTATCATCGCATATAACTGGCATATATCATCACATATAGCTGGTACATACCATCACATATAACTGATACATATCATCACAAATAATTGAAATTCTAAATCTAAGACTTAAAATCCTAAAATTAAAAAAATAAAACTAAAACAAAAAATTAAACCCTAAAAATGAAAAATTAATCCCTAAAATGAAAAATTAAACCCTGAAATTGAATATTAAACTCCAAATTCTAAATTTCTATCATGTATCATCACATATAAGTGACACATATCATCACATATAATAACACATATCATCACATATAACTGGCAGAATGATAGATTTTTGCCGGGACTCTAAAATGAAAAATTAAATAAAAAAAATAAAAAACTAAACTTTAAAATGAAATATTAAACCCTAAAAATGAAAAACTAAACCCTAAAATGTAAAATTAAACCCTAAAATGGAATAGTAAACTCTAAATTCTAAATTTTTGACACATATCATCACGTATAACTACCATATATTATCACGTATAACTGTCATATATCATCACGTATAACTATCATATATCATCACATAAAACAGGGTACACCTAGCAATGTGCACCCAGGTTCACCTAATAAATTGCCAAATTGCTTAACAAATAAAAAAAAATCTAATTACTAAAATATCACAACGTCTAGAAAGACGAGTCTGTATATCGTGGACCCCGGACCATGTAAATATGGTGCACCCGGGACCTAATTCATTCCACGTGTACTAAAGTTTCACGCGCCTTCACTCTCAACGCTCCTCGAAAAACAGACGCTGCAACTTCCTTTTCCCGCTGCAACTTCACATCTCTCTGCAATTTTTTTTTCCTGTTTTCGATTTTTCTTTTCTCCAGACGCTTCAATTTTCGTCTTCTACCAGACGCAGCAGTAGCTTCCTACAAGCAATTCCGAACTTCTCCTAGACGCTACAACCATCTTCTCCCAGCAAATTTATTCGGCAATTTTTATCTTCTCCGTCTGTAAGTTTTACATTTTTTTTCCCTTTCAACTTTCAGTTAAGTTCATGTTTCAGTATCGATTGATGATGTTTCATCATCGACTAACACTGATTCATCACAAAACGCTTATTACTTCACAAAATTTAATTGTATACTTTCGATTCTTCCGATTCTAGGGTTTAGCCATAAATTTATGTTGATTCATCTGTATTTTAACTATATGCTTTCGATTCTCTGCATGTTCTATGTTTAAAAAATTGTGATAAGATTTTATATGTACATCTTGATGATATGTGCAAGAACAGTCTGATGATATGTTGCAGATCTGAGTGATGATATATCATTTCTGAACCTCATATTACTTTTTTTTCTGCGAATATATTAGTTTTCATATAGTAGTAATGTTGTGTTCAAGAACAATCCGATGATATGTTCCAGATCTATAATGATATGTCTCATAACTGTATAATATTATATCATTTCTGAAATTTATTTTACTGCAAATATAGATTGACTTTATGATTATATATACAATTTCAATGTAATGATATATTCATGTTTTATGTAATGATATGTTCATTTTCTGCATGATGATATATTTATTGAATTTTGTGTTTAATTATAGATATGAAGAAGAAAGCAGCCAATAAACCTTCGGAGAAATTAGATACTCCGATTGTTGTTGGTAATAAACAGGGTTTAGGTCTCACTCTCCAGGAGGAGGACCTACAGAGAAAAAAATATGAAAAAAACATGAGGGGAGGAAAGAAGAAAAATACAAATGACACAACATCAAGGATAGAGAAAAAGAAAAAGCAGAAAGAAAAGAAAATACCAATTGAAGAACCAGATGCAACATCAATTGAAGCACCTGAATTTGATATAGTGAAACAAATCATACAGAATCAGTTGTAAACTGAGAAGGAAAAAAAGATTGTCAAGCATCACAAAACGCAGTTGTCGAAATCTAATTTTAACAAAACTGCTTCTGCAATTCAAGTTTTCAAAAAGAGTCCAACTGGGAAGAAAACAAAATTACAGAAAAAGAAAAAGGTTTGCTATTTTGATTACTTTATACTTTGAAATAATATTTATATTCCAAATTCAAATTAACACAGATACA
>BMAC01000737.1:187731-204107 GCA_014905375.1 Phtheirospermum japonicum | reverse complement strand
TAAGCCTCATCAACAGAATTCACAATAATGCCAACCAAATCATCATCACGCATTGCTCTCTCAGCTGACTGACAATCATCATTCACTACATAATACAAAAAAATAAAACAAACCAAAAATATGTGAATAATAAAAATATTAATCACATATTAATAACATATAGCATCACATAAAATTGAGACAACTCATCATATATTACATTCAGATGGCATCAAATACATACTGACATATCATCACATTCTACATTCAGTTATAATCACATTCTACATTCAGGTATCATCACATTCTACATTCAAATATCATCACATTCTAGTTTCAGATATCATCACATTCTAATTGTCGATATCATCACACTCTAATTCCAGATATCATCACATACAGAATAACAGATAATCACACATTCCCTTCATGAATCGTAAGAGGAGAAATCATATACCTGCTCCTGTAATAGAACTACTATCATCATTGTTCGAACTCCCACCATTCTCAGAAACCGGAATAATTGCAGAAGAAACACAAATCGGAATAGCTACAGCAATAAAAATAGAAATAGCTTAAACCTAATTCAATACGAAAATAAATCAATTTCAAAAAATAACTTACCCTCGATTCGATTCGCGTCGATTGGAACTTGTAACAGATTCAAGTCCATTTAGAATTGAAAGAATTTGTACAGCAGCAATCGATTCGCCGATAATGGATGATTGTTAAGCAGATTGTTTATCAGAAGCAATCGGATTACTCGGATTACTCGCCGTTAATCGATTGTAGTAATTTGCCGGGTTCTCGCCAGTTCACCGCCGCTGATCGATTGTTAATCGGATTACTCGCCGCTGATCGATTGTTGATCAGATTACTCGCCGCTGATCGATTGTTGATCGGATTACTCGCCGCTGATCGATTGTTTATCAGAAGCAATCGATTCGAATTTTGTTCAGATTGAAGAAAGAAATGGAGAAACGCGATGGGGAAAGAAATGGAGAAGGGCGCGTGTGAAATTGAAACACTCAGAAAAGAAAATAAAGAAAGGCGCGTGTAAATGTGTAAGTTGGCTTTTATATGTGAGAATGGGTGCACCTTATAAGGTGCTCCCGGGTCCAACTAATAATTTGCCTAGAAAGACAAATACTAAAAATTTTGTTAAAATAAAAATAAAGATATCCAAAAAATACAATTCCTATCAATTGTTACCTGTCGAAGCCACCATACAGTTTAGATAATCCATGAAACCAATGAATCCAATTCAGGAGGATAGAAACCCGCTCGAATAGACGGGTACAAGCGGACGAATTTATTTCGAACACTCGTATTCCTCATCTAAAAAATATGAATATTTTATTTGTAAATCATGGTTATCATGTTTTGGTTAATATATTTATAGGAAATAGGTGAGTTTGAATTCAAAACGTTCATTGAATCTACGCATTTTCATCATCGTCAATTAAGAGTTAAGTCCGACTACTAATAATTTGATCAAAACTGTTCTAGAAGAAAAATAAGTTAACAACCATAGTATAAGTATGCATATAAATATAATAATGAGGCCCATAACTACTTAGCTTCACATATTGTTTTTTAAGAGCATCTTTAAAATAAAATAAATCCACTATATATTATTAGAGCAAATGAGCTGGAGGAGCATGTTGGTACTTGGGTTGGGTGTAGATCCCATTTCAAGAAACCAAGAAAATGAAGAATAAAACAGGACAATGACAAAACAAATCAGTTTTTTTGTACTTTAATATTATCTTTCAAGATCGTTAAAGCTTATAAATGAAACTAAAAAACATGTCACTATTTGAAGGTGGACGGCGGTGTAACATATTTTATGTCATTCATGACTTCTATCTAGTGCATGTTTGTAACAAAGTTTGTATTTTAATAATTATCTTTAACCTTATTGCTTGTTATGAAATATTTAAAAACTTGATCACTTTCACAACTCTGATCGAGTCCATCAAATGCGTACCCTAATAAATTCCGAATTCGGTACAATTCTTTAGCCTTTAAAATGTGTATTCCTAAAAACTAGTATCTCGGGTGTTAGTTGGAATTAATTGGTAGTAATGTGATGAGATCTCAATTAAACAATATAATCTCTCTGTATAATATGAAATTTTAATTATACTATAGAAACCTATATGTTTTGCATGAAGATTTTCAACATTTTCGTTCATAAACAATTATATTTTCCTTATAAAATTATATGTTATACGGAAATATTAAATAAAGCAAAATAATACGGTATAATAATTTTATTAGGAATAAATTTCGAAAATAAATATTTATCAGTGAAAAGTTTGGAAGATTAAATCCAACACCCACTTGAAACAAATAAATTAAAGTAGAAATTGTATTATTATGTCCCAACTGTTTAACTGTTAAAAACAATTAAGCAGAAAATGAAATGTCAGAAAGTAATAATATGCTTACTGTAAACAACATAGGCAGCAACTACTAGGAATGCAATGAAAGATGAATAAAACATACTTTTGGTATGAAGAAGAGGATATAATTATAACTCTTTTTTAAGGCATGGGCTTTTTGCCAAAGGGCCTTAATCAATGACTCAATCATGTACACTGTAAAATTTTAGAAAGCTGAAAGGGTCTACTGTCAAAGACTTAGTTTACCGTAAAAAAATAATTATATAGTTCAAATCAAGGTCTTTTTCTATGTCTACAAATCATATACAAATCGAACTCTTTATTTTCGTTAACATGGTGGGCTCTTTTTGAGTTACTTTATGAGAGAAGGGAAAGGTGGCGGACAATGGAGCAAAATAAAAAGAAGTGTTTTTTTTTTTAAGAAAACGCTGGTCATTAGCCAAATGGTAAACTGAGGTCTAGATTATATCAAGTATTTACAAAATACTTATATACGTAGGTGGTGAAATAAAATAAAATAAACTTAGCATCCAAACTATTATTGCATAAAAATGAAAAGGTTGAAATTCAAATTTGACATCCCAAACCCATATGGTTTTTTTTTTTTCCTTTTTTTTAAAAAAATAAAAAATTAGTTACTATCATAAAGCAAATAAGTGTGGTATAAAGAAAGATGAGATTTTTATGGGGTTTTGGAGAAGAGAACAAAAGTAGACAAAAAGTGAACGTCAGAGTTAGCCGTAGGGATGTGGGTTTTCTGAGAGAGTGTAATATTGGTCTTAATTTCCTTTTTCGTTTTCTTTTTATTTTGGGCTGAAAAAATTTAGACTACTTTCTTCTCATCCACACCACTCTCTCTTTCTCTCTCATCAAAGCACACAGAAAAAGAGAGAGAGAGAGAGAGAGAGAAAAAACAGAAAACAAACTTGTATTTGCAGAAGATGGTTTTCTTTTTCTTTGTTCTTACATGCATGCTTATAATTGGGTTTTCTTGGTTTTAGCAAGAAATTCAACCCCATTGAAGCAAAAAGAAAACTGAAGTGGATTAGTTTAAGTTTCTCTTTCTTAGTTTATACTTTTCTGTTTTTTTTTCAAATTTCAACAAGTACCAAAAAGAGTTGTCTCCTGTGGTGATGCCAAACTGAGCAAGAAGCCATAGTCAAGAAGGCAGTGTAGTTGAGGTTTTTTAGCAAGAAACCAAAAAAAATTAAAACCTTGGAGCAACAAAGTTTTAAACTTATTTTTGCACCTCTTCACCTGATTTTTCTTACACCTTTCTTTTTTTCTTTTTTTTTTGTCCATTTTTCACCTACTTTTAGCCTCTTTCTAGGTCAGTATATGTTTTTGTCCTTGGATCTCAAATATTATTGTCTTATAGCTACCAACAAGTTTGAGATCTGTGGACTCATCCTCATCCCATGATGCACACACTTTTATTTCTAGCTAAATATATCATCCCTTTGCTGGTTTTTGAAGTTTAAAAAACAAAAAAAAAAAAAGAGAAATGATGAAAAATGTAACAGCTCATCAGCAAAGCACTCAGGTAGAAGAAAACATGTCTAATTTAACTTCAGCCTCTAATGAAGCAAGTGTTTCTTCTGCTAGCAACAGAAATGATAATGGTGCCATCTTTTCAACACAGTATAATTTTCCAGCTCCTACTTTAAGTCAAACTCATACTCAGCCTCAGCCTGCTGTCAAGAAGAAGAGAAATCAACCAGGCCATCCAGGTACAATATATTAAAATCTCTTCTTTCTTTTTTTTTTTTTTGGAAGAATTTCAAGAAAATTTATTTTCTTGGTTATTTTTTGTAAATATTGATTTTTCCCATCTTTCAAAGATTCCAAGAAAAGAATCAAGTTCTTGGTTTATAAATACTTGAATCCCACTTTCTAAAAAAGGGAAAAAAAATATTTGAATCCCTTTTCTTCAAAGAATTTCAAGAAAATTTTAATCTTGGTTAGTTTCTAAATATTGATATATTCTTTTTTAATCATAAACTTCAAGAAAATAAATTTCTTTTTTTTTTCTTTTCCAAAAAAGTTCAAGAAATGTTATTATCATTTTTCTTGGTTTATAAATATTGGGGGGAAAACCATGAAGAAATAAATTATTGCTCTATATATATAAATAAGAAAAAGAAAATTAATAATATTCTTGTTTGGTCTTGCAAACTAGACCCTGAAGCAGAAGTGATAGCTTTATCACCAAGAGCCCTTTTAGCCACCAACAGATTCGTTTGCGAAATATGCAACAAAGGGTTTCAAAGGGACCAAAATCTACAGCTCCACAGAAGAGGCCACAATCTGCCATGGAAGCTGAAGCAGAGATCAAGCAAAGACGTCATCAGGAAGAAAGTGTACGTGTGCCCCGAAACAAGCTGTGTCCACCATGATCCATCCAGGGCATTGGGAGACCTGACAGGGATCAAAAAGCATTTTTGCAGAAAACATGGCGAGAAAAAGTGGAAATGTGAGAAATGCTCAAAGAAATATGCTGTTCAATCCGATTGGAAAGCACATTCCAAGACTTGTGGCACCAGAGAGTATAGATGTGACTGTGGAACACTTTTTTCAAGGTAATTTTTTTTTTTTTTAAATCAAGTAATTAATGTTATTGTTGATTAAATGATCTATAAAATAAAGGGACATGAAAAAAACCGAAGTAACACAAGAGAAGATTATCAAGAATTATTGGGAAATGAGTATCTGGCTTGTTTTACCTAGAGAAGCACTGTTCTTGGTTTTTTCAACTTTTTTTTTTTTTTAATTATCTTTCTGAATAGTATATATGATTATATATTGGTTCTTATGTGGCATTGTATTTGTGGGATTTTCAAATTTCAAAATTGAGTGACATGCTTTGCTTCTTTAAATTAACTATTCCATTATAGAAATTAATTTCCCATATCACTATCACCTAATTCACTCCCACTCACTTGACCCATAAAAAACAGGCACACACAAACACACATTTCATCCCCACATCATGTATAAATTATTTATTTATTCTAACATGAGAATTTTATTTTGAATTTCCCATTTCCACAGAAGAGATAGTTTTATCACACACAGAGCCTTCTGTGATGCACTGGCAGAAGAAAGTGCAAGATCCATAAGTGCAGCAACAAACACCACCACCAATATCCAAACAAATCACCATCTCCAACAAATCCAATCCCAGTTCAACCATCATCATCATCATCATCAGCTCCCAGTATTAAACCCAATCAAGAAAGAGGAACAGAACTTGATGATTATCCCACCCTGGCTCTCACCACCTTCTACTTTTCCCAGCTGCTCCACCATCCATGTCAATGTCATCATCATTCCCAGATCACCACTTTCACCAAAACCCTAACCCTAACCTGCTACCCCACTGCTACCCACCCCCACCACCGCACATCTCAGCGACTGCGCTGCTGCAGAAAGCAGCGCAGATGGGCGCCAAAAGCAGCAGCAGCCCGTCACCGTCACCCGCCTGTGGGTTTATCAGACCCCACCAACCTGCTCACGTGCCTGCAACAACTGGTTTCGGTCTGAACTTGTCCTCACGTGACGGGTTTACCAATGGCTTGGCTGCTTATGGGAATAAAGCTGCTGCTGCTGCTACGGTGACAGGTGGTTGTGCCACAGTCACAGGTGGGACTGCTCATAATAACATTAATATCAATATTATTAATCAGTCAACTTTGTTCCATGATATGATGATGGGCAATCCTGGGACGTTCGATCATCATCAGGATCAAGGGTCGTCAGCTTTCGAGGACATGACATTTGGGTTTTCCTCGAAGAAAGGTGACGTGGATCATCAGGATCAAGAAAGCTTGGACTTTCATGCTGCGCTGGACCAGTTTAGCAGATCAAGGGATGATATTGATATTGATGGTGGTGGTGGGATTATTAATCATGATGGGATGACGAGGGATTTCTTGGGATTAAGGGCTTTGTCCCAGACTGATATTTTGAGTTTTGCTGGTTTGAGCAACTGCATGGATAATAATAACAATAACAACAGTAATGGTGGTAATCAGCATTAGAAGAAACCGGTCCAGACCAAGTAAAGGATTTTGATAGCTTTTGTTTAATTTCTCTCATCTCATCATGGTTAACTCTTCCTAATGAGAAGAAACTGCTTTTTGAAATTTGAAACCCTAGTTCATATATCCTTAAAACTCTTTTTCAATTTCACCTTTTTGGAGTAGTATTTATTTGTTTTGTCTATAGTTTTACCATTTTGGTTCATTTGATTTTCCACATTGCATGCCAATTTAATGGTGTGATCCAAGTAAACACTGTAACATATATAACATAACATGAAATGAAAGTGTATTAAATAATAAAAATAACCCCAAGATCACCCTTGACCAATTTTGACCTATAGCTAATTATGAAAAAATTGGTCATCTTTTATAATTACATTAATTAGTACTTTTTCACGTTCTACAGTAAAGATTATTGCATGATTTTGATATATTGTAGATTCCAATGGGGACATGTCGGGCACCTCCAAATTCAGACCCGTCATGTCCTTTGAAGACAAGAATTGTATTTATAAAAGTTATTGTGATTATGTAAAATGTTTTACCTATCGTAATGATAAATACGGCACGTCTAAATTGCGTCTATAAATTATGGTTTTTGGGTCAATTTACTTTCGAATTTGAGTATAGATGCAGTGGGCCATCTAGCATGAGTTTGGGTTTGTTTTGATGGTATTGATTTGTTTTTCTTAATTTTAGTGATTATTGTTTTCAATTGTTGTCTTAAGTTAATTAATTATTATATTACAAACTAAAATCATTACATAAGAGATATTTGAAATTTTAATTATAAACTAATTATAAAAACATTTTATTTTTTCCTAAAGTTAAGAACGTAAATAATTTTTAAAAAATCAAATTATTTTTAAAATAAAACCATACCATAAATGTAATTGTTCCCTAAAATAAATAAATAAATTAATGCATCATATTTTGAATTTTGTTTATCAAATTTTGAATTATTTCTAAAATAACGTTGTGTGTGGTTTATTAAAAACATAGATTAAAGAATTTCAAATTATCACGTTTTATTGTTTCCTTATAATAAAGAATTATACTACAATAGATGACAATTTATTAGGTGCACCTTGCTAGGTGCTCCTGTATTACGTGATGATATATGATAATTATATGTGATGATATATGACAGATATACGTGATGATATGTGACAAAAATTTAGAGTTTGGGGTTTACTTTTCCATTTTAAAGTTTAGTTTTATATTTTAGGGTTTAGTTTTTCATTTTTAGGGTTTAATATTTTATTTTACGGTTTAGTTTTTTATTTTTTTATTTAATTTCCCATTTTAGGGTTCCGGCAAAAATCTATCATTCTACCAGTTATATGTGATGAAATGTATTAGTTATATGTAATGATATGTGCTAATTATATGTGATGATATATGGTAGAAATTTAGAATTTAGAGTTTAATATTCAATTTTAGAATTTAGAGATTAATTTTTCATTTTTAGGGTTTAATTTTTGGGATAATTCCCGATTTCTCCAATAGGAAAATATTTATTCCCAAAAAATCCATTGAAAAGTATTGATTCCCATTTAATCAAACTAATACATAAAAGTACAAATTTATCCTTACTAACCTGTTTTATTTTTCAATTTTTATTTTCCCCAAATCTAACTCAAATAAGATTCATATTAATTTCATACTACCATGTTAATCCTGTTTTATTTCTCAATTTTTATTTTTCCCAAAATTTAACTTAAATATTAATTTCATAGTACTGTGTTAATCGCCGGACTCCGATCGAATTCCACTACATTCATAAAAATATCATACTACGTTGTGGAATTCTATCGAATTTCATACTACATTCATAAAATTTCATACTACGTTGTGGAATTTCAATTCATAAAATTCCATACTATCGAATTCCAAACTACACTCATAAAAACTGTATACTACGTTGTGGAATTCCAATTCATACTACGAATTTCATACTACATTCATAAAATTTCATAATACGTTTTGGAATTCCAATTCATAACATTCCAATTCCAATTTCTACATTCATAAAATCTCATACTACATTCATAAAATTTCATACTACATTCATAAGAATTTCATGCTATATTCATAATATTTCATATTACATTCATATATATATTCAAATATGAATCAGGATTGGGTTTAAAATGATAATCATTAAAAGCCGCTTGAATTATGATTGTTAGACATGTGCAGAATTAATGTTTTGACCGAAGATACATAAGGAAGTCAAAATGAGAATATAATTTGAGTTTTACCAAAACACGGTAATATTTAAAACCATAAAAGATGGTAATTATTATACTACCATGAATTATTCTTGTTGATTGAGTCTTGAATTATTCTTCATGGAATTCCATACAAAATGGTAATTCTTATTAGACATGTGCAGAATTAATGTTTTATAGTACCGTCTTTAATCCTTTGATTTTAGGGGTATTAAAGACTATTTAAGTTGTAAGTTTGGGTTTAATGGTAAGTATATGGTCTAAATGGGATGAAAAAACTTGGAGTGATTATATGAGAATATATTTGTACACATGTGTATTGAATGGGAATTATCCCTTAATTTTTTGTATTAGGTTTATTTTTATTTTAGAATTTTAAATTTTAGATTTAGAATTTCACTTATTTGTGATGATATGTATCAGTTATATAAGATGATATGTACCAGTAATATGTGATAATATATGTCAATTATATACAATGATAAATTAAATTACTCTCTCACAATAGATGCCCAATGATAAATTAAATTATATGGTGCACCTTAAAATACTTGGGTCCATGGTATATTCTCTCGTGATAGATGTCCAATGAATTAAAACGTTTTTTTAGTGAAAAGAATAAATTAAAAATCTTGAATTGATATAAGAAGAAATTTAGAAAATGGCGCAAAAATCTTGATGGGTATATATAGAGGTAATTCTTTCTTGATATTATTATTATAGATATCTCAAACATCCGATGAGCTTTTAAATTTCTTTGCGAAATATGATTTGATAAACAATGGTAGTAGCTTATAAAATAGAAACAAATGTGTGCATCTGTAATTTAAAGAAAAAAAGATGGTTTCTTTTTTTTATAATTAGAATGAACCTCTAGGGTGCTAGGTATCCGTTTACACTCATCTTGCTAGATGCTATAAATTTGAAATTTGGAGGAAAAAGAAGGGAAAATCAGTTACTTTCTTGTAATGTGATGCATTAATGAATGCTCCCAATATACTAATATATCTTGAATTCTGCTTATGATTAAAATTCAATGCTTTGGACCATTCATAAATGTCTCTCTCTCTCTCTCCTTGCACTTATTCCAAAATTGATTGCATGGTAATGGAAAAAACTTAATCGACCCATTCTGGGATGGTGACAAGCTATGTAGCTAGGAATAAATAAATCATGAAATTATGTAAGTGATGTTTTCTGTCTGAAAAAGAAGTGTTCATGTGAAATGCCTCTTTGAACAAACCACCAACGAAGAAATAAATAGGAGTAGCAGAGAATGTTTTCATATCATATTGCATTCATTTCCTTACGCTAATAATTGTTTACTGTATAATATCCCAAAAAATAAATTCTTTCTTGGGAATATATTAATTTCATGTATATTTTAAATATTTTTTGGTAAGCTCAAGTTAATATGTTTGATTTTCTATTTCTTGGTAACTATATTACTATGGATTTGATTGTCCATTTTTAAGTGTTAAGTCATACTTGTATGAGATTCATTAATTACCTTTAACTTTATCTTTCTCATTCTCCTATTTTTACCGAGAATCATCTTAGTTAACGCTCAAAGTGAATATAAGCAACCTAATGATTTGGATTTGAATGTCTTTGGCAATTTTAAGAGGCTAAAATGGGCATTTTGACATATTCTGTCAATTACTTCTCTATAAGTGTAAAATCTTAATTATGTATGTATTAAATTATCAGATATAATACCCACCGTAGAAACAAAAAAAGAAAATGATTGATGAATATATAGCAACATGCTATCATCATGGAACTAATGAAAAAAGATTTGGCAAATTATTAGATTCTAAATCATAAATTGAATCTTGCATTCAATTTGGTCTACACGTAAAGTAGTATTAAGAAGCCTAAAGAATGTCCAAAAGTTAATAGGGCATGCACATAAACACATACTTTGCAAAAGAGAGAGAGAGAAGTATATACTAGCAATAATTTAGTTGAAGTACAAAAGCATAGGATGCTTTGATGAGAAAAAGATTCTTGAAATGTGGTAAGATCAAAACATGGTTAGACTTTGCTGTTTATTTGCAAAACAGAAAGGAGAGATGCTATTTGACTCCAGATGTGTGTGCAAGTGGGATCCCCAATCCCAAGAATGGCCCATAAAGCTGACCCTTTTTCCATATTTTTTGATTTCATGTGTAGTACACATGAAAATAATAGGGGATGTCTTTTTATTTATTTTATATTTTAATCCCCATGTCTGCATCTCATTTTTCCCAAGGAAACCATATTTAAATATGAGTAAAAGTTTTACAAGAGTTCTGAAATTTGAGTGGTGGACAATGCAGAAATGAAAACTTTTTATTTATTGGAATTGGTGAAATGCTACGTATGTCTTTAACACCGGCTGTTGAACCGGTTAAGATTAATCGGTTAACTGTCGGTTACTAATCGGTTGACCGGTTTCGGTAAATCGTTGATCAGCGATCACGGTTAAAATCGTAACCATCAACCGGTCGCAAGCAGTTAGGTTACGGTTAATATTATCGGTCAACCGTAATCGTCGATTACAACCACCGGTTAACTGTCCTTAAAAAAACAAAAAATTATGGCGGTTAAACCGTCACGGTTAAATGCCGTTTGAAATCAACGGTTAAGATCAACTAGTCGTTGAATTCAAAAGGAACGGTTAACCGAACTGGTTAACGACTAGCTTTTCAGTTTTTTTTAAACACATTTTGACACATATAAATATCCCACTCTCCAACACCAATATATCTCTATTATTCTTCTTCTTCTCTTATATTTTCAAGTTTCAAGTCAAGTTGCTAATTTGTGCAAAATAAAATATCAATAATATTCTTATTCTTCTTAATTCTCTTTTATAATATTACTATGACAAGCTTTTTTCGTAATGTCAATACCAATACTCTAAGCTCTTCTCGTCGAGGTCGAGGATCTCGACGAGAATTTTCGACCGTTGCCGGAGATTATGTTTCCAATGAGATGACGGCGGAAGAAGTTGAAATCCTATATAATTAAATCAACTTCGCTTCGCAAAACCAAATCAATTTTGAAGAGGAATTACCTAGTTCCGACGAATCCAGACCGTCGACCGCCGTCAATTTGGATGAAGATGAGGAGGGAGCGGCGGGTGATATGCCACCGCCTCAATCGAAACCGAGGAGATTTCAACCCCCCATCTTTCGATTGCATTTCACAAGAACGACGATCAATGGTGAATCTCGGGCGCAATGCAGTTATTGCACGGCTCATTACGCCTTCGGTTCTAAATATAATAGAGGTTACAGGTCGCTCAAATACCACCTAGAGAAAAAGCATCCCGATTGGAAAGCTCTCAAACACAACTAAACTTCTCATCTTCGTCTACCGCCGACGTCGGGACCGACGGCCAAGGTACGAGTTCTAGTAGTTTATTTCAATACACCGAAAGTGGTCATAGAAAGTTTCTTGCGAAATTTATTTTGGTTATGGGTCTTTCTTTTAATAATGCTCATAGTAATCATTATGAAAATTATACTAGGGGTGCATTTAATCCATCTAGCACTAGAATTTCACGAAATAAATTGACTACCGATATTTAAAAAATGATCGGTGAGTATAAATTGAATTTGATTTTAATATTTGATAGTTTGCCTCAAAGTGTCTCTATATGTTCGGATATTTGGACGGGTGCTTTTCATAATCATAATTATATGGGAATTACTAGCCATTGGATTGATAATTCTTGGACTTTGCAAAAACGTTTAATTGCATATAGAAATTTTTATAGTCCGCATACCGCGGTGAATTATTTCGCACAAAATAGTCGCTGTTTTGTCCAAATATCATTTAGGTAACAATATTTTTTTCAATTTCATTTGATAATGTCGCCGCTAATACGGCTAGTTTAGATTTGTAAAAACTTCTTATCTCCATTTCAATATCATACTGAGTTGGCAAATTAGTGTGAGATACATCAAGAGGCAGTGATGTCGCGAATAGTTTTGGGAAAATATTTTAGGGATTTTTTTTGTTTTTTGAAATCGAATTAATATTGAGAGAGAGATGGTGGTTGAGCGTGAGATATGGACATAGAGATTACTAGGGGTAGTGTAGTCTATTTTAGAATCAATGGATTATTAGAGAAGTTTGAAGTTGATAGGAGTATTAAGGATATTAAATTTACCTATAGGATATATGGGAATTCACCTTAAATAAAATTAATTAATTAATTAATAACATTATTGATTACTGAAATTTGGTACTTGTGGAAATCGACCTTACTCGCTGTACTATATCTGCACCATACGCTTGCGATTAGATAGAGTATATTAACGAATAAGTTTTTGTTACTTGTCGAACCCTAAATTGGGAGTAGTCAAGATTTTGGGGCCGTAGTCGGGGACCAATTGATTGAGAATTTAAAATAATGTAATTAATAAATTAGTATTAATTTAAACATTGGGTACACTTTTTCTTAATTGGAGTTTGAATTATTGAATTTCAGGTTATAAAATATGCTCTTGAGGAAAGGAAGTGTCTAGCTAAGGACGTCAAAGTAAGCCCGCGTCAAGCGTCAAATTTAAATATTTATTTTCCTCAACTTCTCTCCACTAATTAGTAGTAGCGATAAGTAAGGGTCGAACCCACGAGGAGTGTGGTTAAATTGTGATGATTCGTATTTTATTTAAATAAATGATTGCGGTGAGGAATTATGAATTAACTTGACTAATAAAATAAACGAGCAATTACACTAGCAGAAGAACAATTAACGAAGAATTCAATAATAATAAAGGCCTAGTTCTAGTTCAGTTTCCACCCTCGATTCACTCATTTAACCAACCACAACTTCGTAATCCATTCATAACATGCGATTAAAAACCCTAAGTAGCAATAAGCTCTGCTACTCGAATTTACCCTTACTGTGTACTCAATTAAAATAAGCTCTTTAATTGAATCTAATTATTGAATAACCTAAAATAAGCTCTCTAGGTTCAACCCAACAACATCATTAATAATTAGGCAAATAGGTTAATTTAGGTAACAAACGCATAAGCTCGGTTCATTCAACCTATGTTGTGTTGTCCCTAACGATTTACAATCATTAGTTGCTTCAGAGAAATAGTAATTAAGACAATTACACGGGAAGCAATCCTATTTCTAGCAATAGATAACCAATCCCTAATTTAGGTGATCAAGCCAAATTAAAAATTAAGCAATCATAAGTTGAAAATAGAACAACACAAACAATCGCATATGACGAACGAAAAATAATATTGCATAAACCAATTAAACATAGTTTCACGAGGGTTTCAACATCCCTATAACTAGATAATAGGTTTACTCACTCATGGAGTTAAGAAAATAAAAGAAAAGGTTCATATAAACAAATATAATCCTTGATAAAATAGGAGAGACGATGTGTTGAACTTGAATCTTGCGTCTTGGGACGTCAATCTTCAAGTTCCCTTGCGTATGGATGACTTGGGACGAGTTGGAACCTCTCTGGACCTCCTTAGAACTCTAGGATATGTTATATTATGCCTCTAGGATGAAATAGGGTCGGGGTTTATATAGAATTCCTCTTTCTTGCCGCCCAAGATTCGTCCTAAAATAATTCTGCCGAGTCGGCGTCAACGGAGCGTCGACTGACGCGAACCGGCCCTCGGCGTCGACGCGAATCACCTGCCTGCGTCGTCCAGCGTGCGTCGTCCAGCGTGTGTCGACGTCGACGCTTCAGAGCATGAGCGTCGACATAGCATCGACTCGTGGGCGTCGACATCGACGCTTCAGAACATGAGCGTCGACTCATGGGCGTCGACATCGACGCTTCAGAACATGGGCGTCGACTGACGCGAGCCAGCCTTCGGCGTCATACCGCACATCGCGTCGACTGATGCGAACCATCCTGGGCATCGACGCGTCATCGACGCACCATTCTGAATCTTGAGTTTTCTCTCCTCGATTCGTCAATCCTCGTTTCTCTACTTCCTTGAGAGACATCCTTCGATAAATATAGCACCAAATACTGCAAAATAGAGAAGAGATATACGATTGGTGCTTGATTGCTCATAATAACAATTATACGAGAAATAAGCATATACGATAATATTAAGCACATAAAATCACCGGAATTAAACCGTCAATTAGCGTATAATTTCCCGTTTGTCAGGAGGCAACCCAACAATAATTGAAATGGCTTCGATGAGCACATCGAACCAACGCAGAGGCAATCCTTCTGAAAATCAACGAGGAGGCAATTCCTCCGAACGGAAGCCGACACCGAGTCACTCCCTGCCCGACTCTCCGTAGACTTGGTGAGTCACAACTAACGTAAAACTACATTCTTTTTATTACTTTATAGTAGCAATTAACATTTAGGAAAGAAGTGCGATTTATTTTAGTCATTATTTTATTTTATTTTTACTTTTCTTACTTTTTCTTCTATTTGCATATTCAATTGCTTTATTAGAAATAAATGGAATTTTTGAATAATTTAAATCTGAAAACTATCGATTCATTTGATGAATATGCATTTGCATGGACTTTTTGTGAAAAAAAAAATAGATGATGTGCTAAGGATGAGTTGAATTTCAAAACGGAATAATATTCTTATTAAAATGTATGCTTGAATGTAATTGCTACACCATGACTGAAAAATCTTGACTTCTTATTTTGAAAAATAATGTGCCTTGTTAGAAATCTTGTGTGTTTATCTATCGTGTATGCATCTCTTTAGAACTTTCTCTGATTTCTATCTCAATGTACGAAAGATTAAAAAATAATTTAGGCAAATTTTTTAAAAAATGATTCCACTCATATCCATATATAAAAACTACTACAAATAAAATAATCCCTAGTTAGCCCTATTGAGCTTTTTATTCCCATTCTTTATTATCCGCAATCTCATTTATGTTCTCGAACTTTATGAGTTTTGAGAGTTGGAATTTTTATGTTGGTTAACTTGGTGGATTAATTGTTAGGTGCATAGATTTATTTTCTTTTAATAGCCGTCAAAGTTAATAAAAAAATGCTTTGACAATAAGAGTCTAAAACCTATTCTATAAAGTCTACATTTCGTTTTTTAGTTAGTGAATAAAAATTATAAAAGATAATAAAGTAAATACAAAAAGTCAGTGGTTTGTGGTTTGGTCGAAGGCCTCAATAAATTTTGGGAATTTTTGTGTGTATGGTTGAGTTTCTATTTCACAGAGGCTTAGTTTTACAAATTTATGGTTCTTGGGTTTAGTTGAAGTATTAAAAGTTTAAAGTTAAGTGATAGGATAATTGTGTGTATTCTTACATTTGTTCGCATTTATAGTCGCTTATCCAAATACTCCATACTTAACGAAGAGCCCTACATTACAAGTTAAATAAAGACCTATTATGATTCTTGTCTTTTAAACACACTTTCTATGGGAGATAGACAATTTGAAAGCTTATGTTAGAGTTCATGCATCGATATGATTTGAGTGTATACACGTCTTATTTTATACACTTGTGTGATTGAGCGAAACACTTTCCTATTGTGAGGATCATTGATCGGAAAAAGAGGATTAAAAGTTAAAAGGGTGTAGGCAATTTATTTCTTACTTTTTGTGTTTATACTTTGTTGGCGCGGCTTGACTTGAGTTTTGGGCCTTAATGCATTCACCAATAAAATCGGAATTTTAAACATAAAAACCCAAGAACTACACCAACCCTCAAATTAATTAAACCATTTAACCAAATTAAGT
>BMAC01000737.1:173681-186109 GCA_014905375.1 Phtheirospermum japonicum | reverse complement strand
GACGTGCCAAAATCCATGCCAAAAACTAGCTCCAAAACGCCAAAACATTCCGGAATGGTCGCCAAACCACGCCAACCTGCGCCAGGGACATTGACGCACGCCAAGGCAAGCCACAGCCAGCGCCCGCGCCTTCCAGTGCCCGCCAGCGCCTGCCGAAGCCCGCCGAAGCCCACCCGCACACCGCGCCCACGCCAGCCTGCGCCTGCCGACAGCGCCTGACAACACTCGGCCAAGCCTGGCGTGCACGCCCGACAGCTGCCGAGAGCCTGCGCGCCCGCGCGCGCCAACTACGCCCAGCGCCCGCCAAGCTCTAGCCAACACGTGCCAAACCGATCCAACTCGTTCCAAACCTTGTCAATGTGCACCATTTCGGGTCAAACTTGGTCAAACGTGGGAATCCAAGCTCTTAAGGCATAATTGACCCATTTCCTCCTAATTTAACCTAGTATAAATAGATACACTTCTCTTATTATAAAGATTCCATTCTCCTCCCAACCCAAGCATGGGTTTGGGATTATATTTCTCTCTCTAGATTTTAGATTTAATTTCAAGTTTTCCTTGGGTTTGTAAGCTCAAGAAGAATTCAAGTACTCCCTTGGATTTTATTTTGTTGCAGTTTCATTCAAGCTTTTGGATTCTCTTTTTAATTCAAGTAAGCTTTCCTTTAATTTCATGCTTTGTTTTCAATTTATGCTTTTAGCTTTAGCTCTTAGATTAATTGTTAGATCTTGTGAATCGTCCATAGAATCTAGGTGAGTGACACACCTTGATCGTCTTTATTTTGAGTATTTCATGCTTGTTCTTTAATTTTCATGCTTGTTCTTCATTTATGAATTTCGCCCTAGCTCATAGATTTCTTGTTAGATCTTGTGAATCGTCCATGGAATCTAGGTGAGTGACACACCAAGACTATAGATCGAGTCCTTGATCGTTTTTATTTTAAGTATTTCATATGCATTATTTTGATTTTGATTTTCATGCATTGTTTTATGTTAAATTCTAGATCTACTCTTCGTTTCTTGTTATTTTTCAAAAAGATTTAAACTTTCACGTCAACTTTTATTGCTCTTTCTATTGGTGCTTTCAATTTATGTCTATTTGCATTATTTAGATTTTTATGTTCATGCAAGTATAGTTGTACCTGATTTGTACTTTTTTGTACGCATTTTTGTTACCTTTTTGTGTTGCCTTTTCATGTGTTTTGTTTGCATTTATGGGTATTAGAAGTCGTTTTGGCCTATTTTGTTAGTTTTAGGTTTTGTAGTGTTTTCTTTGTTTTTACTAGTTTTTCTTATATTTTCTTAGTTTTTTTATTAATTTTTGTTTTGAAGGTCAACTTTGGTCAAAGTGGGCCCACGATGGGGTCGGAAGATGATTCAAACCCGAGAAACTTATTTCCAATCCACAACATATCTTTGGTGTGAGGATCGACCAGAAATGACGAGAAATGTGGCCATTTTCATTGTCACATCATGCATTCGCTCGGTGGATGTCTCAGTTATCGTAAAACAAGCATAACTCCAAACCCACTTGTGCCATTTGCCTCTACTTTATATAATTGGAAATTTGAGAGAAATTTCTAAAACTCTTGTGTTTACAACATTCCCAAATTCTGAGTTTAAGAATGGTAAACATCAGCTTTAAGCGGAGACGGTTTGCCGTGGCCTCGCTTGTGGCAAGTTCTGGTGAAGAGCCCATAAATCTCGGAGGAAGATTCCAAATGGCACAAATCAAACTCCAAATGAAAGCCAAGAGGAAGGGATAGATTTCATATGAAGACATCGATGGCTGATTCCGTGTTTTTGTCAGTCGATCGACTGGATTTCAGTTGATCGACTGGATTTCAGTTGATCGACTGGATTTCAGTTGATCGACTGCTCGGAAGAAAGTTTGGGGCGTTTGAACAAGTCAGTCGATCGACTGAAATGCTGAGGATGTGTGATTTTGGCGGGAAAAAAGGACCATTTTGCTCTTGATTGACCTGTAGATGCTTCCCACCCATTATCCACAAAAAAAAACACCTCTCCTTGGTGGTTTTGGACTTGTTCCATCTCCTCCAAGCCTCTACCATTCCTTGCAATAAAAAACCCTAGCTTAATTCTTAGTTAATGTAGTTTAGCTAGTTAAGTAGTTAGAGTAGTTAGGTTTAGGTGTTCTTAGCAAGTGTGGGAGAAGGTGACATATCCTTCACTTGTGGTTCTTGGTTGCTTTTGAAAGTTTGTAATAGACTTGAAGCTTTTGAGTTCAATGCAATTTGGTACTGTTCTTTCCCTTACTTTCTTGTGTTGTTATTGTTGTTGTTGTTCTTGTTAGGTTAAGATTGTTATGTTGGTGGTTTGGTTTTAGCTTGTTGTTTTTCTTTTCTTGCAAACTCCATGGATGCTTTCATTTTCAAGCTTTTTACTCCTTTTAGTTGGAACTTTTCTTGCAAACTCCATGGATGCTTTCATTTTCAAGCTTTTTACTCCTTTTAGTTAGACATGCTCTTAGTCCTTAAAAGATGTATGAAGTTTTCCTCTTTGGTGATTTGACTTTCCTCCAATTTAATGCTTTTGTCCACTTTCAATTTCAAAGCCTTTGAATTCCCTCCAATTTCCCCTTCAATGTGCAAGCCTTCATGTCATTAATTAATTACTTTCAAGAAATCATTAATTTGCATTGATGCAATTAGTTTAGAAATTACGGGTTTAGGGTTTAGGTTCGTTTAGAACCATTAATCGAATTTTGTTGGAATTGGGATTGACGACCCCAATACTTGATCGACATTTGGGATTGACAACCCCGAATCGTGGATTAAGTGCTTGGCAAAAACCGATTAATCGTGGAGACGAACTGAACACCCTAAACTCTCATTTTCATTATTCTCATTTAAAATCTCTTTTAATTCTTGTCTTAGTTGATTAAATTTCAAAAACTCAAACCAAACCAATGACTTAATGCTTTCCTAGTGTAGATTAGTGTAATTTAGCTTAACAAGAGACTAACTAAAACCACCGGCTGCCGATAATATCTATCCTCGAGAGACACGACTCGGGAAAACTTACCGCTCTACAATCGACTCCGTGCTATTGCGGAGAAGATCTCTTAGAGTGCTAAGAATTCTTCGATCAGTACCTTAGGTTGCTTTAGTTGTACTTGGTAAAACTTTGCTTTTACTTGCATATTTTTATTCTTGCTTGCACTTTCAATTTCGGCACACGCTCGAGGCATCCTAAAGACTTGCATTTTACATTTCCTAGTTAGTTTATTTTCATAGTATTCCCATTTATTTTTTTTCATTTATATTTCAAGCTAAAAATACATTGATCCATAACATCGAATCGAATTCCGATAATACCAAGCCAATGAACCCTATAAATCACTAAAAACTACAAAACAAAATGGCACCGTTGCGACTCGGCTTGATTAAGGTTTTCGATTTGCTTTAGTTTCTTTGTGTTTCTTGCTTTCTTTTGTATTTGACGTTTTTGTTAAGTATGCAAGGTACTTATGGCATTGGAGGTTACATTCCCAATGTGGGAGGGCATGGTGCAAACCATGTTGGAAATGGGATGAGTTATAATGGATTTAGCAACGTGGGAGGGCACGGTGTAAACCACAACGTGGGAGGGCATGGTGCAAGCCACGTTGCCAATGGTGGAATCGGCTATGGTCTACCCAACATGGGAGGGCATGGTGCAAACCATATTGGGTCGAGATGCTTCATGGGTACGAATGGTTCGTATGGCGGTTACGGAGCCCCCAATCATCAAATTCCAAATATGTATAATGGAGGCTTTGTTAATCCAAATAGGATCGTTAGTGACCAAAATCCGAATTCCAATCCGTATGGAGGATATGGTGCCCCCAATAACTTTCCGAATATGCACAATCCGACATCCGGTACATATGGTGGTTATAATGCTCCCAATCAATGCACGGACATGTCTAATGGAGGCTTGGTTAGTCCGAATGGGGACGTTGGTGGTCAATATCCAAATCCCGACCCGTATGGCGGTTATGGCATTCCCGAGCATTGTCCAAACATGTATAATGGTGGATTTGGGAGTCCGAATGGAAATGTGAGTAGCCAATTTCCGAATCCCAGCCCATGTGGAAGCCCTCCTACTTATAATTTCAATCATGCCCCGATTGGTGCCACCAATAGTGCTCCAAAGCTCGATCCGTATGAGTTGTTTGGAGGTGTGAGCTCCATTGTCGCAAGTGGCCCTCCCATTAGCACTATGAGAGATATTAACAAACTCTTTTTGGGGGTGTTTACTCCTCCCGAGCCAAAATCTTCTCAACGCACATATTATAATACTAATGTAATGAGCTTGGCTTTATCCTCTTCGGAGCTTGAGTTGATAAAGAAAATAGTGGCTTTGGAGGGTTAAATTGCTAAGTTGTCTAGCCCGAGCCCGGCTCCTCCGTGTGCATCGTGTGGAATGTTCGGTCACGGTACCACGTCTTGTCCTTCAACTCCTTCGTTCAATATGCCGATGCCTCATTCGGAGGACGTGTATGGAGGTGATGGGAATCAAGCGGGAGCCGGTTATGCTAGTTCATCTTTTGCTCCACCGCCGACTCATAATCCTCCTTACCCTCCTACCAACCACATGCATCTGAATTTTGGTTATGCCAACACATATGAGGGTGTTACTCCTCACGTGGGTCCACTTGTACCGGTGCATGACCCTACTCAACCTTCCGATCCGGTTCTCTTGGTCATTATGCGACAATTGCCAAGTCTACCTTCACATACTCTTCCGGTCGTGATCCTTGATAAGTGTGGGGTGGTTGATAATACGGTTGTCTCGCCGACGGAAGAGGAAGTGGTTTCGATTTCGAGTGTTCTTACTCCTCTCGAGTCCACCCCCATGGACCCCACGTTGGCAAAGGAACTTCCCGATGACCTCCAGAAGTCTTCGAACCCGTACAAGGCACCAACCTCTAAATCCCCTATGCCTTCTCCTTCAAAAGAAATCTTACGAAGATTGGGTACATATGGACATGATCAAGAATTTGGTCGAACGAGTTTATATGGAGGAAATGAGCATTGAGAATGAGTTTGACTCGGGAGCTTATGTTAAGAGTTGTTGTGAGGATGATGAGCCCCTTGTTTGTAATGACGAGTCCATTGAGCTTCAATGTACCCAACTATTGAGTGAGAGAGATTTTCATTGTGTCGTTGAGGGCACCGACAGAATTTTAGCGGGGGAGGTGGATATTTTTGATGATAACATTGGAAATCTTGAAGGGATCGGTGATTTGTTCGAGTTTACCCCCAACAAGGTCGGGGGAAGGCACAAGCACGAGCCTAAGCCTCCCCCATCTCACCTCAAGCATGCCTATTTGGCGGAAGAGGAGAGCAAGCCGATTATCATCTTTGCTGATTCAAATTGAGAAGAAGAGGAGGGGTCGATTGAGGCAATTAAAGTTCATAAGGGTGAAATTGGTTGGAAACCAAGAGTTAATAAAGGATTAGCCTTTGGACTTACTTGCATAAACTCGTCTTGGAGGATGATATCAAACTGCCTCAAGAATTCCAAAGGCATTTGAACCCAAGTTTTAAGGAGATAATGGAAGACGAGAAGATGATCGAGGACGAAAAAGGAAAGTTGATGGACACGAGGGCTAAACGGGATGGAGGATGTTGAACGATTTTAAGAAGTTAAATGCGTCTACCAAGAGAGATCATCTCCCTCCCCCGTTTATCGACCAAATATTGGAGAAGCTAGACGGCCATTATTCCTTTTTCTTTTTGGATGAGTCTTCGGGTCACTTCAAGACCACAATTCCACCCGGGGATCTAGCCAAGATAAATTTTTCTTGCCCGATTGGAACACTAGCCGGACATTATCTCTATTGGTTTTTAGATGAGTTATCAGGCTACTACAAAACCACCATTCCACCCGAAGATCGAGCCGAGATGACCTTTGGAACGTTTGCTTCTCAACGACGTTTATTTGGGCTACGCGATGCCCCGAGAACGTTCCGAAGAACGAACCCTCCCAACAAGGAGGTTATTGCTTCGGTGGATCCTCCCGCCCTCTTTCCACCTTGAGCAAAAAGGGGGTTTGTCAAGCTAGTAGCGTAAAACAAGCGCTTCTTGGGAGGCAACCCATATGATTTTCGTTTATTTCTTTTATTTTTACATTTCTTTCTTTCTCACTTTCTTATTATATAAAAATCCGAAAACATTCAAAAAAATTAAAAAATGAAAAAGATGTTGTGTCGTCTTTTTATTCTTTTTAACCCTTGTTTTGTTTTGATTATTGTACATATTTTCTTGTGTTTTTGACTTTGTGTGATTTTCCATTTTAGTGTTTTGCTTTCAGACTCCAACCTTTGCCGATTTGATAAGTTAATAGCGTTCATGGAGCCGAGAGACACAAGCCATGCTCGGTTATTACTTGGATTACTTGGATGCTTAAGTGGACCCCGCCGAGTTCGACCCAAACTCGCTCGGTTTAGGAAGCTTCTATTTCACCCTCATTTTACTTGTTTTTCATTAAAATGCAATGAGGGCATTGCATGGTTTAAGTGTGGGTTGGGTAGGTGCTTAGGGTCCGGGTGTCGAACAGCATGACTTGTCTTTCTTAACTCGAGCCTTCGCGAAGAGACGCATTCTTGGCGAAGTTTTATGTCTTTATTACATTGTTGAGAAATCACCATATGCTTGGAGGTTTGAATAGTTTACTTGTCGGGTTTTTACATGTTTATGCCCTCTTGTGTGAGGAGTTGAGTTTTTGTGCTTCGTCCAAAACTCGTCTATATATATATAGTCAACATTTACTCATGAGAAGATTGCAAAGCTCTAAAAAACTCTTTTGATTTTGTTTCCAAAACCCAGTGCAAATTAGTGAGTAGCCTTGTGTGAATTATCGGGTTTGCTTGCATTTTTATGGAAATTGCATTGAGGTGGCTTGATTTTGCTAGTACATGATTGAATTTGGAAATGACCCCGAGGCACATATATCACCCTTATTCCGGCCATATCCAAATATATAAGCTACTTAAAATATCCCAAATGAGTCCCCTTAAGCCTATACCCCATTTCTTGTTAGCCGAGCTCGATTTTAGCTCTTTATCTTCATAAATTGTGAGGTGAGAGTGTATGTTGTTAGTTGACTAGTAATGTGAGGGAAATCAATTGTGGGTTTTGGGTTTTGAGTTGCTTATACAAAAAAAAGAATAAAATTCCAACACAAATCATGAAAAGTGATAAAGCATGCGTTCAAGTGAAAAGCCTAATTCAAAAAGGCTAAGTTTCATAAAAAGAAGCAAATTCAAAAAGTTTCGAAGTGTTGTGAAATAAATTCGGAAAAGTGTGTGAGTGTACAAAAGGGTTTTGAACGAAAGTTTGGTGATTTGGGGAAGGGTGGAGTGATTTTAAGCTTCGGTCTTTAGAAGTTAGGATTTCATGTGTTATTGATCACGTTTGATCGTGTGTTAGCCACTATATCCATATATTTCATACCTTACCCAAGAGCCAACATTACAAACTGAAATAAAGACCTCTTTCGATTCTTGTTTGGTCATGTACAATGGGTGATTTTGAGTTTCTAATTTGTGAAATCTTGACAAGGTGCATACATTGTCCGACTTGAGTGTATACACATTCCATATAACAAACACTTGAGTGAATTGAGCGAACATCCTCAAAATTCCATTTGTGAGGAAGTCATTGATTTGGTTTTCATTTGAAAAAGAGTAATACGAACAATGCTTGACAATAATGAGTTTATGTTGATATTTTCATCATATTAATAAGGATAAGCACAAGGGTTTTTCTTTATACATAATGTTCATTACATGTACATTCTCGATTCTTTTCGTTGTTCGAGGACGAACAAACCGATTCTTTTCATTGTTCTTTAATTTTCATGCTTGTTCTTCATTTATGAATTTTGCCCTTGGTCATAGATTTCTTGTTAGATCTTGTGAATCGTCCATGGAATGTAGGTGAGTGACACACCAAGATCATAGATCGAGTCCTTGATCGTTTTTATTTTAAGTATTTCATATGCTTTATTTTGGTTTTTATTTTCATGCATTGTTTTATGTTAAATCCTATATCTACTCTTTGTTTCTTGTTATTTTTCAAAAAGATTTAAACTTTCACATCAACTTTTATTGCTCTTTCTATTGGTGCTTTCAATTTATATCATTTGCATTATTTAGATTTTTATGTTCATGCAAGCATAGTTGTACCTTAGGTTGCTTTACTTGTACTTGGTGAAACTTTGCTTTTACTTACATATTTTCATTCTTGCTTGCACTTTCAGTTTCAGCACACGCTCGAGGCATCCTAAAGACTTGCATTTTACATTTCCTAGTTAGTTTATCTTCATAGTATTCCCATTTATTTTCGTTTTCATTTATATTTCAAGCTAAAAACACATTGATCCATAACATCGAATCGAATTCCAATAATACCAAGCCAATGAACCTTATACACCACTAAAAACTACAAAACAGGAATCCACGGTTTAAGCATTTCGATAGAAGATTTAAACTATTTGTGTGATTGACTTATAGTGAAATGAACCACAACAATACTCGAATGCTTAAACATGATAACCATTGAAAGTTCATTGTAATCCCAAACCCCAAAATACCTCCATTTCATTTGAAAATATCTCTTCTTACTTTTGTACTTTTATTCTTGTCTAATTTATATTTGTTAGTTTATTTTATGTTCATCGTTCGAAATAGTAAAAGTCAAAATCTTCTTTTACACTTGTTTAAATAAAACTAATTAACTAATAATATTAATTAATTAATAACATTACTTGTTAATTTCAGATTTGGTCCTTGTGGAAATCAACCGTACTCGTCTTATACTTCATCTACGCTGTATGCTTAAGGTTGGATAGAGTATATTAATGAAAAAGTTTTTATTATTCGGCGACCCCTAAATTGTGAGCGATCAACGTGTTAAAGATGTGTTCGGGCCGTGTCCCACTGTGCCCATTATGTGTCTCGCCTTGTTGGAGTTGTGTCCATGTCAAAAAAAAAAAAGACATGCATTTGACACGTGTCGGGCGCATGTCCGCTTCTGTGTAGAGTTCGACACGCTTACCGGTCGAAGATGAAGTGTCCTTTCATCATACTCAACCAATAACTTGTTATTTCTAACTACTACCATGTACTATCATATTCACACATTCATATTATACCCTATTATCATTATATTAAAATAATTAAAATACTATTAAATATAATATAATAATTCAATATCATTCACTTTGCAGACATAATTTGATATTAAATATAATATAATAATAATTCATTTTAAACACATTTACGTAAAATATTAAAAAATTATTAATCGTACGACAAATAAAGAAAATTATAAATAATAATATTTAGAATCATTTATAGAATCTTATCGAATGCTGATCCAACACACCATTATAAAAACATTCAATTTGCTATTGCTATTTGCTAGTCGGGAAATTCAAAATACCAGGGTCTTAATTGGTAATAGCAACAATTAGAGGGGAAGAATATGAAAAATATCAGTAGCGTCCTACTGTATCCATGTATGATGCCACCCTATTTAGAGGTGTTGAATCGGTTAATGTTAACCGGTGAACCGCCGGTTACTAACCAGTTGATCGGTTATGGTAAACCGTTGATCGGCGGTCACAGTTAAAACCGTAACCGACAACCGGTCGCCGGCGGTTAGGTTACGATTAACTTCATCGGCCAATCGTAACCATCGGTTACAACCGCCGGTTCATCGGTCCTTTTTTTTAAAAAAAAAATCCGGCGGTTAAACTGCAGCGGTTAAATGACGTTTGAAATAAACGGCTAAGATCAACTAGCCGTTGATGATCAACGACCGAAATTCAAAAGGAAAACAAGTCGTTGGCGGTTAAACGAACCGGTTAACGGCTAGTTTTTCATTTCTTTAACACATTTTGACACCTATAAATACCCCACTCTCTAACACCAAACCTCATACTAATTCATCTTTACTATTCTTCTTCTTCTCTTATATTTTCAAGCTTCAAGTCAAGTTGTTAATTTGTGCAAAAGAAATAATATCAATAACATTCTTATTCTTCTTAATTCTCTTTTTATACTATTACTTAATTATCTTTATAATATTGCTATGGTAAGCTCTTCCCGTAATGTCAACACCAATACTCCAAGCTCTTCTCGTTGAGGTCGAGGTCGAGGATCTCAATGAGAATCTTTGGCCGTTGTCGGAGATTATGTTTCCGATGATATGACGGCGGAGGAAGTTGAAAAACTATATAATCAAATAAACTTCGGTTCAAAAAATCAAACCAATTTTGAAGAGGAATTACCTAGCTCTGACGAATCCGAACCGCCGGCCGCTGTCAATTTAGATGAAGATGAGGAGGGAGCGGCGGGTGATATGCTACTGCCTCAATCGAAACCGAGGGAATTTAAATCCCCCGTCGTCCGATTACATTTCACAAGAATGACGATCAACGACGAATCTCGGTCACAATGAAATTATTGCACGACTCATTACGCCTTCGGTTCTATAAATAATAGAGGCTACGAGTCGCTCAAACACAACATGGAGAAGAAGCATCCCGACAAATACGGCGTGGAAAGCTCTCAAACACAACTAAACTTCTCATCTTCGTCTACAGCCGGCGTCGAGACTGGCGGCCAAGGTACGAGTTCTAGTAGTTTGTTTCAATATACCAACTGGTCATAGAAAGTTTCTTGTAAAATTTATTTCCATTATGGGTCTTCCTTTTAATCATGCGCATAGTAATTGATTTGCATCTTTTTGTACATATTTTTGTTATCATTTTTGTATCACGTTGCGTGTGTTTTGCTTGATTTTAGGTGTTTTAGGAGTCGAGTTGGCCGTTTTTCGTTATTTCTAGGTTTTCTTAGTTTTTGTATGTTTTTTATTAGTTTTCGTAGTTTTTCACCCTTTCGATTTTCTATTTGCCGTAAGACGTCCAAGCGGGGCCCGTGCTCATTTGAGATCATTGATACTCGACTCGGGAATGAACGGATAAAGCAAGGGAGCGCAACAGACGAGGCTCGATGAACCAGTGGACGTGAAAAGAACGAAAAATCGAGCCGGTTGCAGAATTTCAGTCGACCGACTGGAAGTGCAGTCGATCGACTGCAATTCTAGTCGATCGACTGAACTCCCAGGATCGACTGCATTCCAGAGAGTTTTGGCGTTTTTGACGACGCAGTCGATCGACTGCCTACTTGGCCGATCGACTGCTGTCGATCGACTGGGTCCTCCGAAGATCGTCAGGATTCCAGGGTCTCAGGCCGTTTTGACATCGCAGTCAATCGACAGGAGTGTTGACCGATGGACTGCCAGTCGATCGACTGCTTTACAGTCGATCGACTGAAAAGCAGATTTTGTGAAGATTTATGTAATCAGACGTCTTTTCGAAGCGATCAACTTGCAGCAAGGGCTGATGCAGAGCTCTTGTTCCCAAAACACTCATCTTCATATTTTCCTTTTTCTTTTTGGATCAATTGAAAATTCTCATAAATTAGTTAACTAGTAATAGTTTAGTTAAGCTTTAGATCATCATTAGCTAAGTTGTTCAAGCTTGGTTCTAGATTTCCATTGTCAAGCTTTCAAGCTCTCTTCAAGCTTTTGTGGAATTCTTAGTTTGGTAAACTCTTTCCATTAATATAGTTTTAATTCCTTGTTATTTCATTTAATTGTGTGTTGATGTTTGATCGTAGTTTAGTTGTTAAATTGATCATCAAAACTCTTATTTTCATCTTATAGCTTTTGAACTTTTGAACTTATGCTTTTAAGTTATTAAATTGTTTAGATCAATTTCTAAGTTTTTAAAAAAAGTTCTATAAAATCTTCCCTTTTAAAGTTTTAATTTTTGTTAAATTAATGTTGACTTTTTCAAATAAGCTTGACTTTAATTTTCCCTCCATTTTCCTTAATTTAAAATTATAAGTTTTATTAGTTACCTAGTTTAGATTAATCGTTTTAAATAAGCTTTAATTTCCTTTTCATTTTCAATGTTTTTAAATCTTGTATTTCAATATAAATCTTAGTCGTAAACCTCAAAACCGAACAATGGCTACTGCTTTCTTAGTTTAAATTAGTTTAATTTCAACCGACGATAAGAGCAATTAAGAAACCAATAAGCCAATGACATCCATCCTCGAGAGACACGACTCGGGAAGAACTCGCCGCCCTACAACCGGCTCCGTACTCTTGCGGAGACGGATTCCGAAACTAGTGCGTCGAGAATTCGTCGATCAAAAATTTGGCGCCGTTGCCGGGGATGGATTAAGGCCAATGGTGTTCTTAATTACTCTTATCGTTAACGTAGTTCGTAGTTAGATTAGTTCGTTGTTTTACATTCGATACGCATAATCTTTTGTCGTTGTTGTGTATGCAGGGTAGGTCCGACGTCCCGTTACCTCCGCTATTATCATCGATAATCGAGGAG
>BMAC01000737.1:138767-172951 GCA_014905375.1 Phtheirospermum japonicum | reverse complement strand
TACTTGAACAAGAGGAGGTGGAAGAGGACGAGGAAGATGTGTGGGGTCCTACTCTCTCGTGCCCGACTACAACTATTTCTAAATTTGAGAGAGAGGAGATGACGGTCGGGGAGACGGAGAAATACGTCGACCCATTTTGGGATGATCACGTTTGGGTGGTCGACTACTCACCCTTACGACCACTGAAGCAAGCCCACGTTCTTGATGTCTCGATCTTCCGGCTTGCCCGATGCGCCCGCCTTGGTGATTTTGATCACCCGGTGTGTCTACTCGAGAACACCAAGGCGTGGCATGATCGTCACCTCTTCTTGGATCCTGGATAACATTTTTGTATAACCGTCGAGCGAACGACGTTAACCAAACGCGCTTCGTAGGAGGCAACCCATGACTTTCTAACCTTTTCTAACTCTTTTCTTGTTTTTCTTTTAATTTTGTGTATATTCTATTTTTAAGTAGTGTTAATGGAGTTTTTGGGTTTGTGTAGGTTCAGCCATGGAGTCTTGGGACAAAAGAGGATCGAAAATGGAGGTTGGCTGCTGAAATGCAGTCGAGCGACTGAATACCTAGTCGATCGACTGGTATGTAGTCGATCGACTGCCCAATCGACGGGTGGTTCAACATCGACTGGATTTCAGGCAATTCTGAACTTTTGGCATAAGCAGTCGATCGACAGCCGACAGTCGATCAACTGCGGTCGATCGACCGAATAGGGCAGTCGACCGACTGCCCAACGAACCCTAATATTCACTTTTATTCTCAAAATGCAAAACAAATTAAAAAAAATAAAAATAAATAAAATAAAAATAAAAAATCCAAACAAATTAGAAAATTCAAAAAACTCAAAAATATTTTCATTTTTGTAAATAGTTTGTTTTTGTGCAAATTTCCACATTGCCTTACCTTGTAGATAGCTTGTTCTTGCCTCGGCTCCCGGCGACGACTTGTGCACAACCACGACAACACGAGCTCGGACATAGGGGCGTTCTCTTTTCCCTACACCTTTTTACTGCTTTTCTTAGCTTAAATACGCAATGAGGACATTGCTAGGTTTTAAGTGTGGGGTGGTTAGAGTTCGTCCTAGATTTTTAATTTCGTCGTATGCTTGCTTGTGTTAATTTGAGTAACGTGTGTGCTATTATTGCTTGGACCCTTGGCGAAGTGACGCGGTTTTGATGATTTGTTAGGGTGTTTAGATTTTTGATCGAATATAGTGGACTTAGGTGGTTTAACTTGTTGGGATTTCCGTTCGGTTTTAGCTTCGTGCTATCCTTGTGCTCGTTTAGAACTAGTGCCTCGACTAGCCCTCGTCATCAAATGCTCTCTATAGGTTTTTGTTTTGTAATTTGGAGTCGTCAATTGCTCCACGTGCTTGATCGAGAATTTTGTAAGTTGCTAGTAGCAACGAATGATCGGAGTCGTTGAAAGCTTCGTATTTCCATCTTTATTTACCGTAAAAAAAAAGAGAGAAAAAGAAAAAGAAAAAAAAATATATAAAAGAAAAAGAAGAAGAAAAGAAAAGACGAATAAACAAGGATACGTTATAAATCCTTGAAGTTGTTGATAGCACGTTTAGTCCCTTTTTCGATTTCTAGTATATATTTGTTAAAGGGAGGCGTAGATGATTTTGGCTAGTAGGGAGCCGATTAACGGTTCGAGCGTGGATAGACCTTAGCCGGGGCAAGGACGGGGAGACCGACTTGGTGGATTGTTTAAGTTCTTTTAGGGTTCGGAAGTCGATCTAAATTTCCTTAACAACGCACATTGACATCCTTTTAGCCAAAGCTAACAAGCAACATAGCGTACGACGTCTCGAATTATTTTGTGCATTAGTTTAGGGTTGGTCAGGGGTAGTTTTGTAATTTTACGTTAGTTTTGCTTAAGGACAAGCAACTGTTCTAAGTGTGGGGTGGTTGATTTGCATCTTTTTGTACATATTTTTGTTATCGTTTTTGTATCACGTTGCATGTGTTTCGCTTGCTTTTAGGTGTTTTAGGAGTCGAGTTGGCCGTTTTTCGTTATTTCTAGGTTTTCTTAGTTTTTGTACGTTTTTTATTAGTTTCCGTAGTTTTTCACCCTTTCGATTTTCTATTTGCCGTAGGACGTCCAAGCGGGGCCCGTGATCATTTGGGATCGTTAATACTCGACTCGGGAATGAACGAGCAAAGCAAGGGAGCGCAACGGACGAGGCTCGATGAACCGACGGACGTGAAAAGAACGAGAAATCGAGCCGGTTTCACAAATTCAGTCGACCGACTGGAAGTGCAGTCGATCGACTGCATTCCAGGGAGTTTTGGCTTTTTTGACGACGCAGTCGATCGACTGCCTACTTGGCCGATCGACTGCTGTCGATCGACTGGGTCCTCCGAAAATCGACGGGATTCCAGGGTCTCAGGCCATTTTGACATCGCAGTCGATCGACAGGAGTGTTGACCGATCGACTGCCAGTCGATCGACTGAAAAGCAGATTTTGTGAAGATTTAAGTAATCAGACGTCTTTTCGAAGCGATCAACTTGCAGCAAGGGCTAATGCAGAGCTCTTGTTCCCAAAACACTCATCTTCATATTTTCATTTTTCTTTTTGGATCAATTGAAAATTCTCATAAATTAGTTAACTAGTAATAGTTTAGTTAAGCTTTAGATCATCATTAGCTAAGTTGTTCAAGCTTGGTTCWAGATTTCCATTGTCAAGCTTTCAAGCTCTCTTCAAGCTTTTGTGGAATTCTTAGTTTGGTAAACTTTCCATTAATATAGTTTTAATTCCTTGTTATTTCATTTAATTTTGTGTTGATGTTTGATCGTAGTTTAGATGTTAAATTGATCATCAAAACTCTTATTTTCATCTTATAACTTTTGAACTTTTAAACTTATACTTTTAAGTTATTAAGTTGTTTAGATCAATTTCTAAGTTTTTAAATAAAGTTCTATAAAATCTTCCCTTTTAAAGTTTTAATTTTTGTTAAATTAATGTTGACTTTTTCAAATAAGCTTGACTTTAATTTTCCCTACATTTTCCTTAATTTAAAATTATAAGTTTTATTAGTTAACTAGTTTAGATTAATCGTTTTAAATAAGCTTTAATTTCCTTTTCATTTTCAGTGTTTTTAAATCTTGTATTTCAATATAAATCTTAGTCGTAAAACTCAAAACCAAACAATGACTACTACTTTCTTAGTTTAAATTAGTTTAATTTCAACCGACGATAAGAGCAATTAAGAAACCGATAAGACAATAACATCCATCCTCGAGAGACACGACTCGGGAAGAACTCGCCGCCCTACAACCGGCTCCGTACTCTTGAGGAGACGGATTCCGAAACTAGCGCGTCGAGAATTCGTCGATCAGTAATCATTATGAAGATTATACTAGGGGTGCATTTAATCCATCTAGCACTAGGATTTCACGAAATAAATTAACTCGCGATAAATTAACTCGCGATACTAGGGGTGAAAAAGTATTTATTTGTAGCTTTAGTGTTTGATTGGTTGGATTGATTTATAGTAAGTAGATGAAAACATATAGTTGATAGTTGATTTTAAATAATTATTTGATAAATTAGTTGATCGAAGTAGTTGGTTCAATGTTAATTTACCAATATATACATGATTGAATATAATAATAATAATACTAATAATATACACGAAAAATTAAAAATAAAAATAATAATAATAAATAAATTTAAAATAATAAATAAAGACTTCGTAGAAAATTAAAATTAAGAGAAAATTATACATAATGATAACAAAATAATTATATTAATAAATAAAAAATCTCTTATATACAAAAATTATTTTTTTTAATAAAATTATAAAATAACATGTTACTATATATATAAAATGAGTATATTAAATAAAAGTTAAAATAAAAATTTCTTTCAATCAGCTATCAACCAAATGAAAACTGTACGTTCTGTAGATTTTTATGAATATGAGTTTTTTGGTGATAATTATCTATCAGTAGCTGATTAAATTTCTTTACCAAGCCTGATTAGAGAAAATTAATTTATAAGCACATGTCAACCGCTCAACCAAATTAACACTTAAATAATGACAAATAGGTCATTTAAAAAGGTTCTTAGTTTATGTGATTTATGTAACGAAAAATAATTTGGTTTGGTCAATATATTACAGTTTTACCTTCAGAGTGCACATTAATAAATCACTAAACTTATCAACGAGGTATTAAATATGTTCCACATTGATTGTCTTTTACACATGTACACTGAATTCTCACTACAAGAATTGAGACCAACTGAAGCGACAAATTGGAGGGACATTTATGTCGTTCCTATAGCGAATACATATAGGAACGACATTCATTAGTCGGGCTTGTAGGTCGGAATTACATATTGAAACGAAATATGTCGCCCCTATAAATATCAAAATCGTGCCAACCAAAACACTAACATATTGGAACGACATGTCGCCCCTATAAATATCAAAGTTGTTCCAATAAAACACTAATTTATATCCCAACCAACCAGCAATCAAATGCTTAAGTAGTGAGTTAATATGGTATCAGTTGGAGCGAAAAGTCCTTCCAACAATACTGCTGCCTAATTCCCACATTCTCGTTCAATTTAATAATAATATATGATAATTAGTAAATATAATGTATATACAATTATTTTAAGTGATATATTTATTAAGTGTAAAAATATAATATATAATAAATAATTATTAAATAAAAACACAAAATGTTATAATTCTTTTCTATTTTTATTTGTTATTATGTAAATATACTATATTTTAATCACACACACACACACACACACACACACACACACACACACACACATATATATATATATATATATATATAATATAAATTTCAATATATATTATATAATTATAACACACTTTTAAATAATAATAATATAATTGTTTATAAATAGATATAATAAATGTTTTTTTCAAAATCAATAAATTAATATAATCTTTTTCTAATTTCTTGTTTGTTATTGTTTAAATATATTATTATCTTAATTTAATAAATATAATATAATTTTGTATACATATTACATATTTTGATACACTATTAAATAATATGTAAGTTTAACTATTTCATATAATAAATATAAAAAATGCAAAAGATTTTACATCTCTCTTGAATGGCCCAACGGTGAGGCTCCTTTCATTCACCTTTGAGGTCAATAGTTTGAACCCTCTTGACTTTATTTCGGGGAATTTAAAAGATTAATGCAACGATTTTTTCTACGCATGGCAATAACAAAATTGGAATGACAAGTCGTTTCTATTGAAGTTGTATAGGATAAATTTTTTTTTTCTGGCAGTTTTAAGAATATAATAATGAGAATATATTTCACAATTTTAATAACATTACGAAATTAACAACTTAGTAATTAAATATAGGAAACTATCTGAGTTTCGCTCATTTACCTGATTTTTGAAAGAAATGCGTTAAAATATATTTTAGCTAACATAACATTGTGCTTTTCCTGGGATAGTGGGAACTGGGAATTGCACGATATAAAATAATTCATAGCTTTTTTACTTTGTCTAAGGTGAGTTACACTCTATCTTCATCATATCTTAAATTATATGATCTTTTCCCTCCTCCAATTATTATTGTGTTTGTATGGTACATGATTAATAATTACTGACATATATACGTTTTTGTTTTGTTTTTTTTCCCACACATATTGTCCTTGAAGACCAATGTCTTGACTCTCAAAAGGAATGATGAAATTGTCCTTGTGTCTCTTGTAAAGTTGGACGAATGCAATAAGAAAAAAAAAAAGAATTAATGGGGAAAAAAAGTAAGCAAGATTAATGCACTATATATATACATCGAGTTGGATTCAAATGAGAACTTGTCATGTGAACATGACATGTTAATATTGTAATAATGTAAAAAAATACATTAATTAATTAAAAATGATATTTTGGACATATATCAACGTTTACAAAGAGCACTACATTGTTCTTTAGAAAGCACAATAAATTAAGAAAAAAATACTACTATTGTATACAAAAAGCATCGCATATTTCGTCTATAAACTGCAAATTCAAAATTTTGAAATAAAATTCAAATCTTCAACAAACCATAACTTTTTCAATTTTTATTCGTTTTGAATGAAATATATATCAAATTAATCACATTCTCAAGATCTACAATTTAAAATACATATTGCATGTTGAAGACGTAAAAAAAATATAATTAAATTAAAAAAATTGGATAGTAAAAGTATCGCACATGACTGATTTTAGCACTACAGATACTCTATAAAAAGCACAATGAATTTGGACATAATTCCACTGTGCAATATTTGGAGTGCTTTTTTTTATATTGTTACGGTGCTTTTGAACTATACTAAACACTGCTTTTTTTGAATGAAAGAATAATCGGCCAACATCGCCGCCGAGTTTCACCATCGCAGCCATACGAATCAACCCCGACAATCCAAATCGCCACCACCCAACGACCCTACTTCCGCGGCAACCTAAGTTGAATGCGAATAAATCTCGGCCCAAACGAAAAACCACCATTATCGCCGCCACAAAATAGCCACCATCTCAGCCCTTCTCTGCCAAACACGAACCAAACTCGGGCACTCCAGAAAAGCCACAACCGCCGATCTCGGCCGAATCTCCTACCTTCTGAAACCAAAAACCACAACCAGCTGCGGCCCAAAGTCAAGGCCCGACTCACCACCCGAACAGCACAACAACCATCACCCATCGCCCATCACCATCCCTGTGCCAAACCCCACGTTCAACACCACCGCCGTCCGATTCAAACCACCACCGGAGGCACCTCAACACCGCCTGAACGGAACCCAACACCAAACCAACGAGAAATCAAGCCCAAGGCCCGCTCCACCGCCGCCCCACAACTGTTGGAGGCCCCTCGTCAACCACCGTTCGTCGAGTGCTATTGCCCGCCCTTCGGACGTGCTGCCCACGTTCGCGCGGAAGAGCCGCCGAACGCCATCCACCGTTGTAGCCTTCGCCAAACGCCGCCGTCGTCACCGCTGTAGCCTTCGCAAACGCCGGCCGTCGATTCCAGTCGGCCTGGAAGCCGTCGTTCGGAGAAGGTGGAGAGGTCGTCTGCCGGCGGCCGTGGCATCAGCCGATTCGAGGCCGTCGCCGCCCACATACGGCGGTGGTTCAACCGATTCGAGGCCGTCGCCGCACACATACGGCCGTGGGTTCGCCGATTCGAGGCCGTCATCGCCGCCGAGCAGCAGACCAGCCCATACGACGGTGGGTTCAACCGATTTGAGCCGTCGCCGCCCACATACGGCCGTGGTTCGCTGATTCGAGGCCGTTGTCGCCGCCGAGCAGCAGACCAGCCTCCCCACTTCGTCGCCGATTTTGGTGGCCGTGGGTTCTGATTCTGGTGGAGGCGGCGGATAAAGCTTGCTAGGGTTAAGGATATGGTGTCTTGGGGAAGAGACGGGTATAATGATTTGGCAGAATTAAGTTGGTATTTAATTTGATTCATAACCTTTGTAAAATTACATAAACACCCTTTCTTACCATATAATTAATTTAATGAAATTAAAAAAATAGAAAAAATCTGGTCCACACATATTATTTAGATCTAAGGCCAAGATGAGTCCCTAGGTTCACATATAATGACGGGATTCTCATTTGAACCCAATCATATATATATATATATATATATATATATATATATATATATATATATATATATATTATTTACATTTGTTGTTTTTATTACATAAATACGCCGAGTTTTAGAGGGATAATATATCAGTACTTTCAAGAAAAGAATATTATTACTTTTTTCGTCCCGTAAAAATAGTCTAGTATTCTATTCTCGTTCGTCCCACAATTATAGTCCAGTTACTATATTTATCATAGCATTAAATTTTTATTTACACACATAATCTTAATTAATATTCTTGAAATACGGTATTATACATGGTAAATTGAAAATTGATTATTATAATGTAAAATCTTTCTATTCCAATAACAAATATACTAATTCAAACACTGAATTCTATAAGCATTAATTGACATTAATAAATTTAAGAAGGGTATAATTGAAAAATACTAACTAAATTAATGACTTAACTATATAAACTACTTATTTTTTAATTTGTGTGAAATCAAGCGCAAGACTATTATTTTGGAATGGACGGAGTATATTTTTTTGGTGGTACATGTAGCACCCCTTTTTTTTATCATTTTAAAATATTGTTGTGAGTTGTAAATTGTGGCATTTTACTTTCAAAGTTAAAAGATTAAAAAAAGGTTAATAAATTTAAAATATATATATACTTATTATTTACAATGGAGAAGTGATTATTGAGGAGTTCGGGGTCAAAAGCTCAAAGTATCAATTAGTTGAATATGAAGCCTGAAGGGATCCACCAGTAATATATGTAAGTTGTATAGAAAAATCAATTTAAATTTAGATATATTAATTATTTATTTAGTACTTTTATTTTGAGGAAATTATTTTTTTAATACTTATTTCTTTAGTTCATAACTGAAGACTATAATTTGTATGTTTTGCCTTTAGTAGTTTATTTTTCGTACATTTGACAGCTAGTCAAATGAGGCAATTAATTCTAAGAGAAAGAAAAAGAAAAGAAAGAATAAACATTTGACCGTTGGTTGTCTTAGAGTTGATTAGGAGGACGACTTGTTTGTAGCCAAACTTGAAAAAAAAAGGCAAAAGGCAAAATAAAAAATATTTGTTTATTTATTTTTTAAGAGATAATTTAATAAATTGTTCTATCACAGGATATATACCCACGATCACGGAAAAGCGTAATATAAATAATTTGGTAAGCCTCGAGAATTTAATTGAGGGTGTTTTGCTAAATATATTTAAACACTTATTTACGATTTTAATTTTTAATAATGACATGTCAGCTTTGATTTTGTTGTAAATATAGGTTCTTAATTTACTCAGATAAAATAGCATCTCGTGTGGTTTAAATTTGACCAAAAAGTTAAGGCACAGTTGACCATTTGAACCACATGAGTCTTGTGCAAAATGCAATCTTGTTATGTTTGATTAATCTTTGCTTTATTATGACGTGTTTGAGCTCAAAGCTTATCGTGGCGAGAAATGAGAAGAAATAAATTTGATGTTTTCTAGAGGGTACATATTTTTTTCCCTCCTCAATTCATGAAATGAATCTTCTTTCAAAATACTCACAAGTTTTTTTTTTCAATTTGCGTCGTAAAAGTACTTTTCAATAACACAAATTAAAATTTTGATAATGTATATTGTTACTATATTACTTTAGTTATTATTTTTTTAATTATGTCATTCTTGAATTTATTAATTTTAATCAATAGTTCAAGAAGTTAGCATTATAATTAGTGTATTATTATTGAAATATTAAAATTTTGAATTATTATCATAAACATTTCATTTAGAAAGAGATGGATTGGTATTTCAAATATATTAATTAAGAGTGCGTATAAAAATGAAAAAATTAATAATATATTAACTATGGTAACTAAATTATTTTTTGAGATGAGTGGAAAAATAATACTGAACTATATTTTTTTGGCCAATATTTTTGCCGAATTTGAGCGGCCTCGAGCATTTTTATTTGTTACAAATTAGAAATACGAAAAGAAAATTGCTACTAAATTGTACTACAGTTCTTACAAAAGATAAAACCGAAATAAAGTAAACAAGTAAAACTTAAAATTAACACCTTCTTGAACCAGACAGAATGATCAGCAAGTCGAGGCGAGAAAGATCTCTTTCCGCAAGACAAATACGCCCCGTATAGTGCTGACAGAACTGGCGTAATGTTTCCAAAGATACAACGACTTAACGTCTTTGAAGTAGTAGCACGTAAACTTCAAAGTTCCAATGAACTTGAAAAGTGTAAAACCAAGCACAAAATTCTGAAACGAATGCTTGAGGCTTTAGTGCAGAAATATGCAGAATGAATATGATTCAATGTGTCTTCTATCTAAAACTTCTAAATCTATTTATAAACATCACCTTGTAGGGTTGGGAATTTAGAAAGGATGGAGGAGCTGCAATTATTGGCTTTAATTATCCACTACCTCTATTATCACAGCTTTGAGACTCCTCAAATGCTGCTGATGAAATTGAGAAGTCATGGGTCGAACCCATTTGCATTTGACCAAAAGGCCTGAGCATCTTAATGGGTCAAGTCCATTCTCATTTGGAGAGTCCGAAAATAAAATTGAATTAGTTAAAAACCAATCTCATATAACCCAAGTGGGGCCCATGGCCCAGGAACCAAAGACCCAAAGCCTAGGCCCAAGCCCACATTTACAACCAACTAGTGCACGGGCTTAATCACATGATGTTCAATACAACTTCTTCTTAACTTATAAAGCGTATAAATTATCCTTATATTTTCAATGTGGGGTTTTATACACTTCCCCTTTTCAAATGGCCAACTTACACAATTTATTTCTCACTCACCGAAATCAGTTTTGAGAAAATAAATATATTACGATTATCTACTCAATACGTAAAATAATATTATAATATTTAATTCTACATTAACTAAATATTTAGCCATCAAAATTAGCCTTAACAAAACTAATTTTCCAACATTATTTTCATATCACAAGACAAAACTTATGACAATCACTTAATTAATTAATTTCTAAATGCAAATAGAAGCTGTTTATCGAAACTTTATAAATAACATGCATTTCTCGAAAGTGTATAAATTATGGGACAATAATATCTTATAATTTTTAGAATTATATTCGTCAAAAACTCAATAATATATTATATACCTTCATAATTCAAAGTTAAGCCAAAAACTCTTGAATCTTAGTCATATTGTTGAATTTAAGCACAACCATGATGAAAAGATAGATTATTCATATAAAGGATTTTTTAAAAATAAAATAAAATAAATAAATAAATATACAAGTGTGTAGCTTAAAAAGTTCACATGCAAATTCTAAGTAGGTGGGAACAAAGCTAGCTAGACTGAAAACGACGTGCTGATATGGACCATTGTGTTGTCACTATAATCCAGCAGCTCTAGTCCACTTTCACTACCACGTCCAACAATATAAAAATACTAAATAACCAAAAAGTACTATTATGTCATCAATTGTGGATTAAAACACAATACTTTTTTAAGTTTTTTCAATGATATGTTTGGAGTTATATTTTGGACCTTGAATTACTGAAAAATATATTATTATAATCCAAACGAATGTGTAATAGTAGATCTGAAAAAATAGCTTCTTTACTAAAATTCTAAATTCGGACGCATAGACCATTATTCTGAATTACATAAATATTTTGTTTTATACAACACATAAATACAAACCCATCAATTTGCCGGCCGCCAAATGTTGCCTCTTAGTTATTATTACTTGTTAGGTATTAACAATCCCTTGTTGACTCCTGAGATCTTTAAAACCAAATTAAGGTTTCACTAATAATAGTAGTATTAAGAGTAATGTCTTTTTCCATCTCAAATTGACTCAATCTTACATTTTGCTTTTTAATCATTTCCTTGTTCATTTGTCTCTCAAACTGTGCATGCTCTACATTTAATTTTATTGAGTTATTTTCCGACGAAAATTATTTTCGAAAAATTTATTTTACACTATTAAAAGGCAAAAAAAAATCTTACACATAACTCCTTTTCAACGTATGCTAGAGCTAGAATATTATGCATGGAACGACGATTTTACTTTCAATTGTGCAAAAAGATCCACCGAGAACAATTTCTGCCGAAAATTGCTCAAGGAGGTAAAGATTCAAAAGTGCACAGTTCATGAGACAAAGTGTATGAAAAAAAATAGAATACAAAGTATCAAATTGGGTGGAGTTTGAGAGACAAAAGAAAAAATTTTCTCTAGTACTCCATTTTTATTTATTTCTTTAATTGTCTTTCTAGAGTTTTTTTCAAAATAAGGAACATAAATATTTGACTAATACACCCTCAATCAATTAATAACTAGTATTACACTTGTACGTTGCACGAAAAAATATTTTGAAGGTATAATTAAACAAATATTTTAAATATTGTTCTTATGTTGAATGATTTATATATATACATATACACGCGCACACACACACACACATTTAGAGTAACATAATAAATATTAAACCAAAGTAGAATTAGATCAAAAGTTAAAATAATAAATTAAATTTTATTTGAAGAATTAACCATTATATAAAACATAGTTAACAAAATATTATTATTTGGAGATTGTAATTTATAAATTATGAAATACTTTTTTGTACACAATATTTGTAATTTTTTATTTTACGTTTGTTATCATTATCAGAAATCAAAATCTTTAAACCCTTTCAACTTGTCACTCTTAATATTGCAACATACAGTTGACCATTACTAAAAACGGACTTTTTCAAGAAAGTTCCAACGTGAGATAGAGATTGGACTTGACTTTTATTAATTATCATTGCACATGACACGATGACTGAAAATTGTCATCATTAAAACTTAAAAGGCAACCTGGGATCTGATATTATTACGGTCATTTGTGGGATGAGTATTAATTCACCTGAATTGCTTACTTGGAGAATTATTGTCTTCAAAACATGATCACCCAATTTCGAAAAAAAAATCAATATAGTTCCAGTTTACAAACCAAATGAATGATCAATATTTGTCAACAATATGATTAGAGTACCAACTTTCAATCGTAGCTCAGATTCATAACCCATAACACTTGATTTTGTATATAAACTCGGGTAAGTGGACACTTGCAAAATGTCAAAATTTGTATCAGATTTGCACGCACTATCTGAGCTCAAATATACCTTAGATGCCCCTTCATTCAGAGAAGTCATATATTCATTAATTAAATTAATTGCACAAGTGTTGGTGCAAGAATAGCTCAACCCTCCAAATAAATAAAACATTCGACATTTGTTCCAGGTTGTAAATATGTATTACACACAGTCGATGAAATAGAATCACCATTATCTAACAACAATAGATTTTTTGAGATATCAATTTCAATGATGTCATCATTGGATCCTCAAACTATCCCATCTCCAATATGATTTATCCATTGAGAAAACTCTTTTAATTCAACTTAATCGGGATTTGTGCTGAGATTTTGAAATTTCATATTCTTTGTCAATCTCAGACACATGCAATGTCTCCATAATTGGGAAGAATTGATGGTTGCGTATACTATGTCTGGCCTAGTACCTTTAAGAATGACCGAAAGAATTTGACGAAAATCTCCACCAAGTACCACAGTTTTACCTCCGAATGGAATATCTCTAACCTCTAAGTTCTTGAATCTCATTATATTTTTCTATGGTTTGTCTAAAGGTTTATAATAATATCTATGCATAATCGGAGTTTCGTCCAAAACTATCACTTGTACATGCACCATTAATTTCACAAGGGGATCCTAGAAAATCGTACATGATGATTCTTCTTGGAGATTGAATGGAACTTAATATCTAGAATGATCGGTTCTTCCTTTTGGAAGGAGATGAGAAGCTATACCGCTAGATACTACGTTTAATATAATTCTACTATTAGATCTCATGACTGCAGACAGAGTCATCCATACAAAAGTTTTGCTTCTTCCTCCATATTCATAAATTAAGAATAAGCACCCCTTTGTCCAACATACAAATTTCATGACCTCGTCATACACATGTTTTTTTTAGTCCTTATTCAAAATTTGAAATAGTTTAGTGTGTTCTTCAATGAGCATCACGATCAGAGTCCAATTCCTTAGCGATTAATCTGTTGAAAGCAGAGGCGGATGTACTTGGCCCCCCAAAAATTTTTTATCTTTTACTTATATAATATATATATATATATATATATATATATAGTTATTATTTATAAAAAGTAATATTGTTCCTCATAGTTTAAATTAAAAAAAATGTACTAATTTCTACATTAGCTAATTTTGTTGTTTATTTTTTAAGCCATAATATTTAATATTTTAGAATAAGTGATGTATAATAGTTTTGTTTAGTGATATTTAACGGAGATTTGAGTTTAGATGTTGTTGATCTTATTTATCATTAAATTTTATAAATTCTAGATTTATTATACTAATGGTATAAAATTATATAATAGCATGAGAGATCAAATATATTGCATAATCATTTTACTTACATATCTAGAGAAAAAGTTATTTTTGATTATTTTAATGATGTAATTGTAAATCGATTTTAAAATATGATAACTCAGTGAGAACAATAGTATTATATTTTTCTTAAACCTTTATTAGATTTTATAATTGTTATTTATTATGATAATTTTTTGAGTATAATTTTAATAAGTAAAAATATTATTATGTCGGTGCCCCACCAAAAAGATTTTTCTGTATCCGCCTCTGGTTGAAAGAAATATTAGAGCCGACTTCAGTTGCAGTTGGCATTGGAGGAGAATCCTTTAATCTCTTCCACTGGCTTTGCAACAACTTGTTCACTTCCAGCAAAGTAAGATTTTGAATTTCGGCATCATTATTTTTCAAATTTGTACAAAGAATGCGAAAAAAAATTGTATTTAAACTAATTTATATGAGACAATATACAAAAGAATACTATTAAAACTTATGATATAATATTGAAAATTAGTAATTAATACATTTTGTTTCTTAACTTTCATTGTTTGTATAAAATGTCATTTGACAAATATTTTTAACATTTTTTCCAAAACAATTCAATCGAGATATATATTTGGACACAAACAATGTCATGAATAAAGACCTAATAGAATTTGTAGATCCCCAATAACTTGCCTATTCGATGCCATCTATATATTTCCTATCATCATACAATAACCGATTGAGTAACACGCATTACGGTATGTATCATATTGTTTGTCGTTCACTTTTTTAAATCATCATAAAATTGTGCTCCTCAAACAACATTTAGAGGCATCGAGCATAATAATTATCACCAGAACCTGAGGGAACATAATATACCCGAGGAATTTGCAATCTTTGCTTCATATGCATCCACTCATTTATTTTTGAGTTCCAAACAAAATATTGCGGAAACTCGGCATAAAATGAGTTTCGAGCTTCAAGATAATTATTATTAGCCTCAAACCAACCTAATAATATTATTTTTAGATCTGACTGATATTTCATCACATCGTCCAATGAGTCCTTATCATTATATCATACTTTTTTCTCTTCTGGAAAATGAAAACTCATGCGTAGGATGAAAGAATTTTTATACTAAATCTTGTAGCCAAAGATTCCAAGCCACTTCACATGGAGAGATATAACGACAATCGTAATACATATGGATCTCATAAATTGCTCGCTTTCACTGAGAAAATTTTATTTTTGGTACACTATGTTGGCCACATTCTAGAAAAGGTACGTGATGTTGGCCATCATCAAACAACGTCTATTAAGTTGGCCAATTCATCAAAAAAGGTACAAAAAAAGCCCGGTCGGGCTTTTTTGCGGACGTGGCATGATTCAATACTTTCTTATCATTTTTCTTTAATTTTAAATATTAAATTGGAAAAAAAAATGGGAAGTTTTTTTATTTTTGGTACATTATGTTGGTCACATTTCAGAAAAGGTACGTTAAATTGGTCATCATCAAATCATATCTACTAAGTTAATCAATTAATCAAAAAAGGTCCAAAAAACCTTTGATCGATTTTTTTTTTTCTAAAGTGGTATAATTCTATATCTTCTTATCAATTATCTATAATTATAAAAATAAATTAAAGACAAAAATATATTTTGCTCTCCCTTTTCTTTTTATGTTTTTTTTTCTCTTTCCGTTAATCTAATTAATAAAATTATAATCAATAAGATTTAATATAAATCATTTAAAAATATAATACAAATATTAAAAAATATATAATAAATATAGAGAGTTCAAAATTATTTTATAATAGATTTTCTCATATATACTTTTATATATATTTATTATTTTTTTAAGATTCATTTTATATTCTTATATTTATCTCCGAGTTTATTAATTTTGTATTAATTGTAATCTTAATAATATAAACTATTATATTAACTTTATAATTTTTGAAGATTTATTTTATGTTTATATATTTATCACTATTTTTTTTATTTCTTATTAATTAAGATTTTATTTATTTGATTAAAAGAAAAGAAAATGAAGGCAAAATGGGTTTTTGTCTACAACTTAATATTTAAATAAAATAAAATTAATAAAATAATATATAATCATGCCATGTCAGGAAGAAAATCCGATCAAAGCTTTTTTGGACCTTTTTTTTGATGAATTGGTTAACTTAGTAGATATGATTTGATGATGGCCAATTTAACGTACCTTTTCTGGAATGTGGCCAACATAGTGTATCAAAAATGAAAATTTTCTCAGTTTTTTTTTTGTCAATTTAATATTTAAAATTAAAAAAAAATGATAAGAAAGTATTGAATCACGCCACGTCAGCAAAAAAGCCCGATCGGGCTTTTTTGTACCTTTTTTGATGAATTGACCAACTTAATAGACGTTGTTTGATGATGGCCAACATCGCGTACCTTTTCAGGAATATGGCCAACATAGTGTACAAAAAATGAAATTTTCCCGCTTTCACCCATCATTGTTATCGCTTTGATAAAATGTTGTTGTAACCCTATCCTTTCCCTTGTTCACATATTTCAACAAGTATTTTGTATATCTAGACTTATTACACCATTCAACGTTCATATGTGCTCCATACTTTAGCAACAAATAAGGACTGTGTAGTACAACCCACTTATTATCTAGGAGAACACCATTCTGTTAGGATCTAGCTTGTTGTAATTTTTTTTGTAATTTTTTCGTATTTAATCTGCACCAATTTGTGATGTAAATTGGAATAGAAAAGAAACTTGAGGAAGAGGTAGAGGAATGTATAGAGGTGCAAGAGAGAGAAATTAAGGGAGCATGAAAATTATGTTGTACTGCTTGATTCCATCCGCATTGTTTCATAAGCTATTTGTAACATGTGGCTTTGGGACCACTAAACAAATTACACAAAATACCTCTTTCAATTGGGTTTAAATAATTAAGGCCTTTCTAAAAGTTCTCCAGCCCATTTGCCTTGTTGTGGCCCAGTTGCTCAACTCTCAATTTCCCAAAGTAGCTGGCCCAAATCCAGCTTTCCCGGACCGGTTCGTATTCCCTCGAGCATGCCCGACCCGGCTTCTTCATTAGGCTCAAGACCCATCAACTTCATCCCAAAATCTTCTTTTTCCCCTTTCTCTCCCAATTTAGGGTTCGCGGCTCTCCTCCCCTCTTTCTCCGAGTCAATTTGCCTCAAATCCATGACAATACCCACTGGTTGAATAGATCATTGACCCCAAGGATCAAAGTGGGGAAATTTCTTTATAATAAATTTGCAATCTTCCCAAATGGCCTCGTGCGAAGTTGAATTCCTCCACTGCACTAGAATTTGCAGAACATCGATCCCCTTCCAGTTGACGGTGCGGGTATCCAGGACGGCTAAAGGTTCAACCTGAATTTCACCCTCCTGTGTGGTCTCCGACAAGTCAAAGGTGGTGGGAGTGTCCGGTCCGACCTTTAATTTCAACAGGGAGACGTGGAACACCGGGTGGATGCGCGAGCCTTCTGGGAGCTCCAAGCGGTAAGCTACCTTCCCAATTTTTTCAATGATTGTATATGGGTCGTAGTATTTAGGGGACAATTTGAGATTTTTGCGAATTGAGACCGAATTTTGCCTAAAAGGCTGCAACTTTAAAAAAACTTTATCCCCAACTTCAAAACTGCATTCCTGCCTATTTTTGTCTGCATATAATTTCATTCTTTATTGTGCATGTAGTAGATTATCCCTGATTAGTCTTTTAGTTGTCTCTCTCTGATTGAAAAGTTGCTTGGCTTCTTCATTTTCCCCCTCCACATACTGTCCAACTGACCCCAAGGGAGGAGTATATCCATATAGTGCCTCAAAAGGGGATGTCTTTAGGCTTGTGTGATAGTTGGTGTTGTACCAAAATTCAACTAGGGTTAACCATTTCACCCACTTCTTAGGGTTGAGATGCACCATGCACCTCAAATAGTTCTCCAAACATTGGTTGACCCTTTCTGTTTGACCATCAGTTTGGGGGTGGTATGCAGTTGACATGTTCAATTGGACCCCCATCATTTTAAATAACTCCCTCCAAAATGAGCAGGTAAAAACCTTGTCCCTGTCTGTAACAATGCATGTTGGAAGCCCATGGAGTTTGTAGATGGTTTCTAGGAAAAGGTTAGCTATAGTTATAGCCGTGAAAGGGTGTGAGAGAGCAATAAAGTGTGCATACTTGGTTAGCCTATCCACAATTACCAAAGTCACATCTTTTCCTTATGACTTAGGCATCCCTTCAATAAAATCCATGGAGATGTGGCTCCATGCCTGTTCTGGAATGGGGAGGGGTTGTAATAGCCCTGGATACCTCACATGGTCTGATTTGTTTCTTTGACACACCTCACATTCTCTTACCCATTTGATAATATCAGTCTTCATGTTAGGCCAATATAACACCCTTTTTGTCCTCACATATGTGCCCAATACCCCTGAATGGCCTCCATAGGAAGAGTCATGCATGGCTGTCAATATTACTCTCTTAAGCTCCTGATCATTTCCCACATAAAGCCTCCCTTTGTATCTTAATAGGTCACCCTTGACTGCATAGTCTGGGAATGCAGTAGAGTCGGAAGACTTAGCTGTTAGTATTTTCTGTACAACCTCATCATTGGTGTAGCTGTGTGCAACCTCCTTCACCCATTCTGGAGTAAGTGTAGTAATTGCATCACATGAACTCTCATCTGGTTCCCTCCTTGACAGGGCATCAACTGCTCTATTCTCCAATCCCTTCTTGTATTGTATCTCATAGTCCAAGCCCAGCAGTTTTTTCATCCATTTCTGTTGGATGGGTGTCATAACTTTTTGATCCAACAGATACCTTAGTGCTTGCTGGTCAGTTCTGATCACAGATTTAGATCCATGTAGGTAATGTTTCCATCTTTGTACAGCCATAAGTATAACCCAAAACTCCCTTTCATATACTGACAAGGCTTGACTTCTAGGACACAGCATCTTGCTTATAAATGTCAATGGTCTGCCTTCTTTCATCAGAACTGCACCCACTCCCTTACCACTTGCATCAGTTTCCAGCACAAACTTCTTGGAGAAATCTGGTAAGGCTAAAACAGGGGCTGTTGTCATGGCTTGTTTCAAGTTTTCCAAAGATGATTGAGCTTCTTCATTCCAGCCAAGTTGATCTTTCCTTAGTAAGTTAGTCAAGGGTCTACCTAGGATCCCATATCCTCTGATAAACTTTCTGTACTATCCAGTCAACCCTAGGAACCCTCTGAGTTGCTTAACTGTCTTAGGAGTAGGCCATAGGATCATGCTATTTATCTTATGTGGGTCAGTAGAGACTCCCTTGTGGGAGATGATGTGCCCTAGGTACTCCACCTCCTCCTTCCCAAAGCTGCACTCGCTACTCTTAGCAAACAATTGGTTTTCTCTTTGTAGCTGTAGCACCTCTTCTAAATGTCTTAGGTGATCATCCCAACTCTTGCTATACACCAAGATGTCATCAAAAAACACCAATACACTCTTTCTGAGTTGTTTTCTGAAAACCTTATTCATGAGTGATTGGAATGTGGTAGGAGCATTGCAAAGCCCAAAAGGCATGACTAGGAACTCATAGTTACCATTATGTGTACTAAAATCAGTTAGGGACCTATGCTCTGGCTTCATCAAGATTTGAAAATACACACTCCTTAAGTCAATTTTTGAAAAATACCTTGCCCCATGAAGCTCATCCAGCAATTCATCAATGACTGGGATAGGATAGTCATGTTTGATGGTCATTCCATTCGGATATCTGTAGTCCACACATAACCTCCAGGTTGTATCCTTCTTTTTTACTAGTATCAAAGGGGCTGCAAAAGGGCTTCTGCTGTCTTGTATAATTCCTGCCTCCAACATATCTCTAACCAACTATTCAATTGCCTCCTTGTGCTCATGGGTTATTCTATATGGATATTGATGTTTTGGAATGATTCCTGGTTTCAAAATGATTTGATGTTCAATGCCCCTCTCTGGTGGTAGCCCCTTGGGTTCCTCAAATATATCTCTGTACCTGTCCAACAATACCTCCATATCTGAATTAGGTTCCTGATCTGTTTTGGTAGTAGTTACCCAATAGACCTCCTCCACATGTGCACATTCTTCTTCATGGACCAATTTGTATAGATAAGGACCAGAAATAAATTTGCATTCTGCTGTAGATGTAATGGCTTGAATTCTCACTCTCTTGTCCCTTAATGTGACTGTGAAAGCCATTTTGGCATAGTCTAGCTCAATAGGTGTGCAAGCCTTGATCCAGTCCCCTCCTAAAATAAGATCACATCCCTCATTTTGCAACACTCTCAAGGAATAACTGAACTGATGCCCTTGCATTTCCCAACTGAAACTGTCTACACACTGGTTGCTCACCATTTTATGGCCATTGGCCACCTTCACCAGTATTGGTTTAACTGGACTGAGGTGACAACCCAACTGTCTAGCTGTTTTCTCCTGAATGAAACTTATAGTGCTTCCAGAATCAATAAATTTGTGCAACTTATTTTCTCCAAACTTCCCAGTCACCCTCATAGTGGTAACCCCATCCTCTTCTGAAATAGCATTGACTGACATCTGAACTTCATCCATGGCTTCTGCTACATAAGTTTCTGTCCCTCCTTCAGGATGTAGGTATGTGAGCTCCTCTTCCTCAGTCATAATCATGTAACTTATTATGTTTTTGCATTTGTGTCCTGGTACAAATCTCTCATAACAGTTGTAACACAATCCTTTCTCTCTCCTAGCTGTCATCTCCCCAGTGGTTAGGAGTTTGGTTGGGGTCCTAGTGGGATAACTGTTGTTTGGCCTTTGTATGTGAAAAGTTATGTTGTCAGTGTGTCTGTTTGGTGTGGGATTAGTGGTGTACCTGCTGGGGCCCTTCAGTTTCTTGGTAATGGATTCAAGGGTAACAATCTGTTTTCTGCCCAGGTCTATAGCTTGTTGTAGGGTACTGGGGTCAAACATGGTTATAAATGCTTGTACTTCTTCAGACAATCCACTGATGAAACTGGCAAAAAAGTACTCTTCAGAGTACCCCTGATTTAGGATAAGCATGCAGGCTTTTAATTCTTCAAACTTTTCAACATAATCTGAGTATGACCCTATGTGTTTCAGTTTGTTAAATTCAGCAATGATCTTAGCCTCTTTGAACTGTTCAAATCTTGCAGATACAATTTCCAGAAATTGAGCCCAAGAAATATCAGTGTAGCTGCTGTTAAAACTTTGGTACCACTGGGCTGCTTTTCCCTCAAAACGCCTAGCAGCCAGTGCTACTTTCTGATTGTCAGGTATGAATTGCATTAATTTGAAATACCCATTGCATCTGAGTATCCAAGACCTAGGTTGTGTTCCATCAAAGTGTGGGAATTCAATTTTTGGTATTGGGGTGGTCATATGAGTATATGTGTGTTCAATTTGTGCTCTGTTTCTGGGTGTGCCTGTTGATCTGAACCCTGTATCATTTGCAGGTGTGGAGAAGGGTTTCCCTAAAATAGAATTCCCTTCATTCTGATTTTTCCCCCTATCTGAGTTAAGTAACTGCATCTGAATGCTTGCAAAGGCGGCTGTGAGGTGTTCCAATTTGTTGTTCAGATTTTGGCTTTGTTCTTGAATGTCTGTCCTTATATTTGAGATCTGGGCTTTGGTTTCTGAGTTGTTATCTGTGATTTGTTCTTGTAGCTTCATTTCAGCTGCTTCTCTCTTTTGTGCTTTTGTTTTCAAAATCTGATCCAGCCTCTTTTGTGCTTCTTGCAGGTCCTTAAAATAGGTTATTTCAGCCATTTTTCCCACGGGTCGAATGCTCTGAATACCAGATGTTAGGATCTAGCTTGTTTTATTATTATTTTTTTTTTATTTTTCTGTATTTAATCTGTACCAATTTGTGATGTAAATTGGAATAGAAAAGAAACTTGAGGAAGAGGTAGAGGAATGTAGAGAGGTGCAAGAGAAAGAAAGAAATTAAGGGAGCATGAAAATTATGTTGTACTGCTTGATTCCATCCGCATTGTTTCATCAGCTATTTGTAACATGTGGCTTTGGGACCACTAAACAAATTACACAAAATACCCCTTTCAATTGGGTTTAAATAATTAAGGCCTTTCTAAAAGTTCTCCAGCCCATTTGCCTTATTGTGGCCCAGTTGCTCAACTCTCAATTTCTCAAAGTAGCTGGCCCAAATCTTGCTTTCCCGGACAGGTTCGTATTCCCTCGAGCATGCCCGACCCGGCTGCTTCATTAGGCTCAAGACCCGTCAACGTTATCCCAAAATCTTCTTTTTCCCCTTTCTCTCCCAATTTAGGGTTCGCGGCTCTCCTCCCCTCTTTCTCCGAGTCAATTTGCCTCAAATCCATGACACATTCTTTGTTACTGTCCAGCCAGTGTTTCTACGTTTGTGCACCGAGTAACTATCATAGTCAACAGTAGTAGATTCAAAACACCTCTTTGGATAATATTTTGTGCATTTATCATCAACCATGCAAGGAGAAGATTCTCTCAAATGGCAACATGGCCCATGAATTATCAACTCCGAAATTGCAGCATAATACCTTATATCTTCCTTTTCATAAGGAATCTCAACTGAAATGATTCGATCAATGCCAATTGCATTAAGGTATTTATCTTTTTTAGATAGAAATATGAGAATTTGTACATGAGGAAATCTTCAATTCTAGAACACCGCAGTGTAAATAACTACATAAGATGAAAAGTTAAAAAAAAAAGACATATTAATAAGCAATAAATTGATGATGTATAGAAGTCATTATTAATAAATAATTCTAATAAGTATGTTTTGATATGATCACCAAAAATAATATTTCCAAATTTTTGGTTATCACATAAATCTCTAATGAAGCCATCCAAATTCATTTTGAATATTCTTGGAACTATATCAAGACGATTTTCAGGCCTAAGATTCTTAATCTCGACAAATCGTACAATCTCGCACAATTTTGGATTGCACATGAACGTTATGAACAAATTCTTGATATCCAGTCCATCGATAAATCACCATAGTATCTTGGTAATTTCGAATAATATATCGCGCACCACCGGTAAATGTCTCTGGCAAGATAATTATATTACCCCCACGGTGCAATTATTTTTTTCACCATATACTACTGCATCAGCAATTCCATTATACATCTCACTCCGTAACACTTTTTGATGAGTTCTGAAATACCATAATCTTACAGATTTAATCATTATATATCTATCAAATATGAATTACTATGTAAGCCTTTTGCAAGAGAGGATAGTAGGTTACTCAGTTACTCTTTCATGCAAACGGTGTGAGAAGAACCCCTCTGGCTCACATAATTTATTCGTTTTCCTATCAATTTCCTGTGGTCATCAAAAATATATAATGCCTATAATTATCTTCACCATGAGGAAATAACAGTGAATATTGTAGAGCAAGGTAAACGGATGCAACTCATTGATATGTTTAGTTTGCCAGATTTTCTTTTTAGTACAATATCCTTATCATTAATATGTTTTTCAAAATCATCACTAAGATAGCAAGTTCATCGGCTTCAGGAATATCTTTTGCGTTCTTGCACATGTGCCTCTTCTCCCAGTAAGGCGTAATTTCATTTCGACAACATCTTTTTCAGGAAACTTATCGTTGGGATTTCTAAATAACTTAGCCAAATTGTTTCCCTATCTAACATGGATTATTAAGTTCAACTATAATCTCGATATGGAGAGAATTATTTTCATTGCCTTTTCTGCATAAACTTAAAAACTAATATTCTAATATATCATAACCAAAGAAGAATAGTTTTATATACTACATTTATCTATTATTAATTATAATGTTAACGTGTAATCAAGCAAATGATTTAAATTGTTACAGTTGTTATAAACATTCAACTTCTTAATGAAATATAAAATTAATATGTAAATGGATAAATAATTTAAACTATTACGGTTATTAGAAATAATTAAATTTGTTGGTGGACATCCTCTTTTTAGTTTAGAAGTAAGGTGATTATGTGATAAATCAACTGCAATAGATGCACTATTGTCCATTTTTGTTTATGGTGCTAAAAAATTCTCTGCATCCGCAGATGAAACTTATAAACTACACTTGTATTCTTTTCATAAAATATTTTTTTTACTATTAACTATATTTAAAAAAATAAATTAATATGTTGATTATAAGAAATTGTGTCAAGTTTTATTTATTTTTATAAATTATTTTAGATAATGAAGGCATATTTTTAATAATAACAACTAACCAAGATATTAACACTAATAATTAAATTAACAATATAAATATAGTTAAGAATTAAATAAGAATTGTAATTTGTATAAAACATTAGTATTATTAGGCACATTTTCATATTTAGATAGTCGTCCTCTTCTTGGTTTAGCGGTAAGATGATTTTGTGACTTATCTAGTGCAGTTGCTGCAATGTTGTCCATTTCACTCGATAAAATATGTGTTGAATCATTCTCTGTAATAATAGTACATATAGACGATGCATGTATCCTCCCGCGTAATTACTCAAATATTCTCAACAATATTAGTTTATAATTGATACTAAAAATTATAATTTTTTTCTTGGTTATATATATATATATTTTTTTTTCTTGGTTATATATATATATATATATATATATATATATATATATATATATATATACACACACACATACATAGATACATACATATTAATTGGGATGTTTATAATAAGCACACAATGCAAATAAATCAAGTTGTGTGGGTTTGTATTTTTCTTTAAAAGAAATGAGACATGTTGCTCTCCAAAATCAAATAATAATAAAATTAATAAAAATATTTAATTAATTAATTAATTATTATTTTATAGAAAAATCACAACATATTTTAAATATAAATTAAACTCAGTATTAATGCTCTGGAATATTACTACCCGATAGTAACAATTGCATTTTTAGGAGGTCTTCCCCTTTTTTGTTTGGAAATTAATAGATTGTGATCCAAATTTTGAACAACAGATTATCTACATCCATTCAAATTTATACAGTAGGATTAACCTCATTTTCTGGAAATATATGCAGAATTAGTTAATTATGCATATTTTAGATATGGGTTAATTGGTAAGTATTTTGTAAAATATAAAAAATAATAATAATAATAATAATAATAATAATAATAATAACAATAATAGTAAAGACTCAAAGGAGAATAAGAGGGAGTGTATCTTTTTAGAATTTATTTGACACTGTGTTTATTTTTTGTAGTCACTATAAAATTTCAATCATTGATAACTATTTATTTAGTACAAAAACAATTGAAGTGGCATTAATTGAAAACAATTATAGCAAATTAACAAAATACTATTAGAAATATCGGTCATTGAAAATATCTGAAAAAGATATGAAACTTTAGCGAAAACCGACAATTGTAAATTATTTGTTATATCACTTTGATCTGTATTACGCTCTAGCGAAGTCTATTCAGATACATTCATATTTTATGCGAAATGAAAGTAATGGTTTTTATAATCGGGTTTACTATACTAATCGCATATAGAATATAAGTTGTTACATAAAATCAAGTTGTATAATAATCAGATAATTTGTATAGATGTTAATTTAAATAAAAAATAGATATAAATACGTAAATTAGAAAGATTTCAATAAGAAAAAAAATGCATATGTTATAAGACTAACATTGAAGCATTGTTTATTTTATTATAAAAGATAATTTAAGAAAATAAATCATGGAATTTATAAAAAGATAGAAAATTAATTATTTAATATTAAAAATCATAATTGTACCTTCGGGTATACTTATTGAGTATTGATTAATATCATTAGCTGTTGTTGATAAACACATAAAAATAATATTACTATTATTCTAATACTTATCCACTAAAAATGATTTGGCTATTTCTTACAAACTATTATGAATCTGTCATATTTATTGAATTATCATTCTATTATATCTATCACTAACTGCGAAATAAAATTAATTCATTATGCTGGTCAATGATATTATATCCATTCAAATAAAACAACTGAATAACAATATATAAATTGACTTTAATATTTAAATATGATATATATTTATCTCGCCAAATAACTAAATAATCCACGGTTTATTTTAACAAATAATTATAAAATAACTTATGTTTTTTATTATATAACAACCTAAATATTTAATAATATTTATCAGAGGATTCATAATAAATAAGTGATCAATTTGAGATACAATAAGTTGATTAACTTAAATATGAAATACAAGTCATATAATATATGTTTAAATCAAATAAATACAAATAAATTAACCACTCCAAAAGAAAAACATGACTAAGTTTGGATATAAAAAGTTTAGATAGATTGTTTAATGACTATAGACATAGATGAAAATAAACATGAGGATATATAATACATTGAAAAAATGTCACTAACATTCTAATGTATACAATATAATCTTTTTTATAAATCATAAAAGATATAAAAATCGTCATGGCTTATATTCGACAATTGCCGTCTATTGCCAATAATCATAGATTTGGTGATTTTTCTCTTTTCTTTATTGATAAATAAAAAATGAAATAATCTATAAAAGAATGAAAAATATTTCAACTTATAGTAATAACCATAGTGTACTATATATATGTAAAGAATATTTTTGAATAAAACTAATTCCATAGATTGACTGCTAATGTGAATGATTTTAGGCATTTATTTATCAATTGACTTTTCATAATAATCTACTATCCTTTCATAATATGTAAGCCAATGAAATTTGTGTTGATATTTTTTTATGTAAAGTAAATCATTAATTGTACTATGAATTACGACAGATACTTGTTTAATTGTACATGTATTTGCCAAATTGATGTGTTTACTTGACAATCAATTAAAAATAAATTGGTTTGATTAATTTATGGTGATAAGTCTTATAAGCTCATGTTCTTTTTACATTCTTTTAATATAATAATTCGATAATAAGTTAGTATATATATGAGTATCTATATTGAAAGTAGGCTATATTAGTTCATATTCATTGGTGCATATATCTAGAGGATAGCCAATAATCGTAATCCTTGTGTTTTCCTCATTTCGTTATTAATAAATGAATAATGAATTAACCTATAAAAGAATAAATATGGTTTTAATTTATACCAGTGGCCATAGTATACTCTATGTATGAAAAAATCGTATTAAATAAAATTAAATTCATACGTTCATTAACAATGTGAATAACTTTAGGAATTTGTTGATGAGATGACTTTGCATAATAATCTACCATCCTTCATACTAAATCAAAAAATAACTCAACTAATTTTCTTCAACTATCTATTAATTTGAAAAATAATATATATAGAAGAGCTGAAATCATGGGTAATTATATAGTGATTGATATGATTGTTAATCATAATTATAGTTTTAACTTACCAATTATATTAATTAAAATATTACTCCCTCCGTCCCAATTTGATGGTCTAACGGTTGGTTTCACACAAATTAAAAAGTTGGTAGTTTATATAGTTAAGTCATTAATTTAGTTAGTATTTTTCAATTATACACTTCTTAAATTTATTAATATCAATTAATACTAATATAAATCAGTGTTTGAATTAGTATATTTGTTATTGGAATAGTAAGATTTTGCATTGTAATCATCAATTTTCAATTTACGAGGTAGAAAACTAGTATTTCAATAATATTAATTAAGAGTATGTGTGGAAATAAAAAATTAATGATATATTAAATATGATAACTGGACTATCATTGTGGGACGGACGAAAATAGAATAGTGGACTATCTTTGTGGGACGGAGGGAGTATAAAATACCGTTTAAATTATTTCTTACCCTAATTATGTCCTATATATTACGTTATTTCATAAAATATATATTATATTTGTTATTATAAAGGAGCCATTGATATTGATTTTAATACACACACACATACATACAAACTATTTACAAATATACTAATTCACCATGAATTGATACTGCAGATGGCTTCCTAACTAACTCAACATTCCAATTAGTAAGACAATAATTGAGAGTCATAATTTCTTGTAATATTCCCCCGTGCAGTTGCATGCCAATCCTGAACTTCAATTATTTTGTAAAGTCATAATTTATTATTTTATTCCTTACCATCCATATATATATATATATATATATATATATATATATATATATACACACACACACACACACACACACACACACACACACACACACACACACACACACATATATATATATATACTAGTTTAGCACCCGCATATTATGCGGGATTTGAAAAAAATTAATACTTATTAAATTACTAAAAAGATAATATTGAAAATGGTACAAACAAATCGTAACATTATTTTCTATTTACAAAAAGATCATTCTTCACAATAAATATTTTTTATACATAGATCGGAGCATTATTTGTTCTAATTACAGTAAGACTGGTTTCCACAATAAGTAATTTTTGATTTTTTTGTACAGGGGGTCACGAAATTAGTTGTAAGACATATCAAAATACTCTATACTTGAAAGAAAACTCGTAGAAAATTGCTAGGTTTTCCCAACTATGTCGTTGGAAGTGAGTTTGTAAAAATGTAAAACATACAACATCCGCTTGTCACATGTGAATATGTGATATAAAAAATTAAAATTTATAAGGTACTACTAATTCAATTAAAAAACGTCATATATCTAACTTGTAGTATATGTAATATTATTTTATTATTATTTTTTGTTTCCTTTTTTCTTAACATTAATATGTTCATATAGATATATAATATGTTTATCAATGCATTTTATTGGAATTAGATAAGGATATTTAGAATAAATTTAATATTTATCTTTCTAGGTGTAACAATTTGTTATTATTAGTTTTTGTTGTTGTTGTATGTCTTTTTTTTTTTTTGCGTAACAATAGTTTTTCATATAAAATTTTAATGTTATTCTCAATACATTATATTAGGATTAGAAAAGGAGTGGTACACATAAACCGTAACATTAATTTTTTATTTACACGAAAATTATTATTCACAATAAATAATTCTTACGCACAAATCGAGGCATATTTTTTTAATTATAATAATAAATATTTAAGTATTTTTACCCGTGAGTCATGAAATTAGTTGTAAGATATAACAAAATACCCTAAACGTGAAAGAAAACCCATAGAAGATTGAGTTTGTAAGAATGTAAAACATACAACACCCGCGTGTTGCATGTGAATATGTGATATAAAAAATTAAAATCTATAAGGCACTCATGTAATATTATTTTATCTTATTTTATTTCTCTCTTTTTTTTTTCTACTTAAGACATTAGTTTGTTCATATAGATATATAATGCGTTTATCAATGCATTATATTGGGATTAGATAAGGAGATTTAGAATATATTTAATATATTTGTTTTTTTTAGGTGTAATAATTTATTATTATTATTTCTTCTTGTTGTTGTTTCTCTCTCTCGCTCTCGCTCTCTCTCTTTTTTTATTTTTTGGCATAACAATAGTTTTTCATATATATTTTTAATATTATTCTCAATACATTATATTAGGATTAGATATCCAAATTTTAGTTTATATTTTTTATATTTATTTCCCTTCTGTAATAAGTTTATATAACTCGTATTTTTCATAAATAGTATATTTGAAATTTTAAAATTAAAAATATTTTAACTTTTATTATAAATAAAAATTAATTCAAATTATATAGATTTTCTCTAATTAAATATGACTTTTTTTTATATTAGTAGGTAAAAGTAAGATATTGAATTTTACAAAATATGATAAAGAAAATATTTGAATTAGATAAAATATAATAAAAGAAAATATCATATTAAGAATATTATAATAATAGAAAAATATATAAAAGAAAATATTAAATTAGGTAGATATTAGGTTCGATGACACCGAAGCACCAGGATTTTTTTTCCAAAACTAACAATGCTTGGGAAGTTGACACATAGGATAGGAGAATTTTGCATTAATATATAGGAGAGATATATTATGAGATACATGCATGATATAAATTGAAGAATCGTGATTTAAATGTAATCAATACGCAAGATATTGATTATAAACTCTCATATATTCAAAAAGAAAACATGATATATGCATAATAATACTGTATATACAAAGTAATTAATCATTACCTTATTTATTTACACACACACACATTAATATATTTTTATATATATATATATAATATATATATATATATATATATATATATAAGAGAAATTTAGAATTGAAAATACGATATAGAGAAATTTACGACTAATGCTCTTGGAGATCCAATTGATAATTGAATGTTGACTATTGCTCTTAAATAAATTACGCCCGCGAAATTAAAATAAAATATAAATTAAATGGGAAAATAAAAGATTTTAAGGTAAAAAATATTGACAATTAAAAGATCATATCATATCATATCTAAAGGGTACACACACACACAACACACACACACACACACACACACACGCACGCACACACACACTAGCTTAACACCCGCGTATTACACGGGAATTTGTAAAAACTAAATATAAAATTTTTTTGTGAAAATTACAAAATTTTAAATTTAAAATAAAAATAAAAATGATGTGTTGTCAACCCGTGCCATGTTCAGTTTATTAATTATTATAATTACTAATTAATATTATATTTTAATGTTTAGATTAAATTTGTTAATAATTATATATGCACACTTATAAAAATTAAAAAGATGTCACATTTTCAACCCGTCTCTAATCTATATTAATTAATTATTATTAACTCATTTTATATTTTTATGTTTAGATTAACTTTTCTAATAATTATAGTTACATACTCTGAAAAATTCAAAAGGTATCATACTCTCAAGCCTTCTCGCATTGTGTCATTGTCTAATAAATATTTATTAATTATTTTATTTTTTTATATTTAGATTGAATTCATTACTCATTTTTAAAATTTAACTCATTACTAATTATTGAAAATATATCAATACAAAATATTTAAAATTTCAAAAATAAATTATTTCAACTTTTATTATAAATACAATTTATTTAATTATTTACATAAGTAATTCTTTTTTTTTGTAATCAAAATTATTTCATATGTAATTTGTTTTTTCATTAAAATAATTAATTTAGAGTTTTCTACAATGACTTATTTATAATTTTGTATTAGGAGTATAAAAGAAATTTTTTGAATTAGATAAAAATATAATAAAACACAACTATTAAAGTAGGCTAAATATAATAAAAAGAAAATATGAAATTAAGCAAGATAAGATAAAAGGAAAATATTAAATTAAGTATATATTAGGCTCGAATGACACATAAGCAACCAAAAAATTAAATTTTTTTTACTATCCAAGCGAAGATTACGAAACAGACACATAGATTATGAGGATTTTGCATTAATATATACTTGTTTAACACATGTGTATTACATGAGACTTATCAAATGATAAATATAAAAAATATTTGTGATAATTACAGAATCTTAAATTTAAGAAAGAAATATATTAAAATAACGTATTCTCAATCAGTGCCTCGTGCATGTCTAATCTATTTATTAATTGTTATAACTATTAAATAATTTTGTATTTGATGTTTAAATTAAATTCATTAATAATCTTAGTTACATACTTACAAAAGCTCAAAAGTCGTTACATTCTAAACCCATGTCTAATATCTATTTTATTAATTATTATTATTAAATTAATTTATATATTAATATTTAGAATAAATTCGTTAATAATTATTAGTTACATATTTTGAGTATTAATATTTAGAATAAATTCGTTAATAATTATTAGTTACATACTTTGAGATATTCAAAAGATGTTATACTCTCAACCTGTGTCGCATTGTACTGATGTCTAATCAATGTTTATTAATTATTAGTATATAATTTAATATTTTTATATTTAGATTGAATACATTACTAATATTTAGTTACATACTAAGATTTTGTAAATATAACTCATATTTTGCCTGTATAAAATATTTGAAACTCCAAAAATAAAATTATTTTAAATTCTATTATCAATAAATCTTATTTAGTTATTTTCATAATAATTTTTTTTAATTAAAATTATTTCATATGTAGTTTGTCTTTTAATTAAAACAACTAATTTAAATTTTATCTACTAATTAGATATGACTTATTTACTTATTTATTAGGAGAATCAAAAGAAAGTATTGAATTAGGAAAAATATAATAGTAGAATTAAATTAGTTAAGATACAATAAAAAAAAGTATTAAATTCGGTAAATATTAGGCTCGGATGACACATAAGCAAACGAAGCACCATAATTTTTTATTTGTCAAACGAAGCATACGAAACAGACACATAGGTTAGGAGGATTTTGCATTAATATATAGTGATGATATATATATATATATATATACATATATATATTTCAATTAAGTTTTCAATCTTGACTATTTCTCTAGATCTAGAAACCATAAAAATTGATTTATTAAGAACTCAAAATCGAAAAAAAAAAAAACCCTGGGAATATTAATACAATTATAAATATACATATAGAGTTTTCACTAAATAAATTGTAAATATATAGATATAAAAAATAATTAATGCAAAAAAAACTTATGAAGCAATCATTATCTTGGTGCAATATGACATTGAATCAGATTGTCCGAAAAAAAAAATTATTTTCGAAGGAGATCAATATACGAAGAAAAAGAGATTTAAAAAAAAAAAAACATCCTTAGAAACTTGAATTTATTATGGTTCTCTTGCTGCTAATACCGTAAGAACACCAACGATTAATGTAATAAAATAATAAATTAAATATGAAACGGAGAAAGTAAGAAATCCCCTTGAACTAAAAATTGGGGAGAATTTTTTAAAAGACTGTTTTGTTCCTGAAAAAATGAGACGAATGAGAAAATGAAAGATTAGTGTTAGTCATTAATAGATTGGAAAATATATATTATTAATTATAGAACCAACATATGGTAAAATCGATAATTCCCTTGAACTACCAAATTTCAAAATGAAATCGGGAAATGCATAATGAAATCAATTAAGAAAAATCATGAACCAAGAAAAAAAAGAATATTAGTTGAGATGGAAACCCAATTTCCAAATCCATACCTACAACAAAACCGACAATAAATTTGGAAAACTCGTAATATAAATTGAATCAACTACAAAATATAATATCTTTAGTATTCTTGTTGTCAGATGAAAAAAAAAAGAGAAAAATCAAATGAGGAAAGAGAGAGAGAGGGGTGGGGGTGTTTGAACCTAAGTGATATGAATGAAAAAATCAACTTTGTTTTGATGTAATGAATAAAATGTAACTTTGGTATAATTTAATGAAATAATAATTGATTGACAAAAAAAATAGAAGAAAAAAACTCTAAAAAGGCAATATGCACTGGGCGGGAAAATCTCTTATTTAACAAAGGGCGCGGATATACGCACCTCAAAATACTATTAGTTGACCCCAAAATATTTTAGACAAAAGTAGTCCTAAATAAAAAGACTAAAATAACCTTATCACAATATATAATTAAAACTAAAAAAAAAAAAAATTATGAAATTATATACACACATATATATATGTGAACCTAAGAACTAATCTTGGCCTTAGATCTAATAATGAGTGTGGACCAGATTTTTTCTATTTTTTTAATTTCATTAAATTAATTATATGATAGGAAATGGTGTTTATGTAATTTTACATAAACCTCTGAATCAAGTTTAATCCCAAATCAATTCTGCCAATCCTATCCCGTCTCTTCCCGTTCTCTTCCCCAAATCTCAGCCGCCAAGCTCAGCCGCCGCGCGGCCCTCTCTCCACCAAGCTCAGTCACCGGACTGCTGGAAGTGCGGGGTTGCCCCAGATTTCCCAATTTCAGAAATCGGCGACCCATAGCACCGGCGAACAGACGGCGATGGCGATGGCGACGACAATTAGGGTGGCGGCGTTCGACAACGACAGTGGTGACCAACAGCGGTGGGGGTGGCTCCGGCTTAAACTGGCAGACGACCTCTCCACCTTCTCCGAACGACGGCTTCAGGCCGACTGAAATCAACGGCCGGTGTTGGCGAAGGCTCCAGCGGTGATGGCGTTCGGCGGCTCCTCCGGCGAATGTGGGCAGCACGTCGAAGGCGATGACTTCAATCGGCGGGCAACAACACTCGACGACCGGTGTTGGCGAGGGCTCCAACAG
>BMAC01000737.1:70828-138074 GCA_014905375.1 Phtheirospermum japonicum | reverse complement strand
TTTGTTGAAGATTTGAGTTTTATTTCAAAATTTTGAATTTGCAGTTTATAGACGAAATTTGCGATACTTTTTGTATACAATCGTGGTATTTTTTTTCTTAATCTATTGTGCTTTCTAAAGAACAACGTAATGCTCTTTATAAACGTTGATATATGTCCAAAATACCCTTTTTAATTAATTAATGCATTTTTTCACAATATTACCATGGTGACATGTAATGTTCTCAACCATCAAGATTATCCAATCTAATGGTCAAGATGAGTCACTAAGTTCACATATAATGACGGGTTTCATTATATATATACATAGTATAAAACAAAAATCCCATTAGCCAGCACAAAAATAAATGCTTCTGCAAACCATATCTGCCACTGCGGCCTCCTCCGATGCCGCCACATCACCATTTCATTGCCATTAGAACTATACTCCCAGGCCGCGTTCACTTTGAGTGATGGGACAGGATATAGGGGATATCCCGCAATATCCCATGTTCACTTTGGTGGACTTGAGCCCGGGATTTGAATCCACGCCCGGTCATCATCCCGCCACGGGATGACTAAGTTGTCCCACCTCCATAGGTCGGATCTATTTATCCCAAATTGGGTGGCCGCTTGCTTTTACCATATTAACCTCAAGAAGTGCTTTGTTTTGTCATTCTCACCCCTGATAGTTAATGAAATTACGGGAGTAGTATAATAAATTATGTTGCCATCGTTCCAAACCCTAGAGCCCATCGCAAATCTGTGCAGGAGGTGTTCATCCTTATTAATCAACTGCAAATTCTTGGCTCATATTTGGTCGTAATAGGCTACGATATCGCGATTATGCAATAAATAATATGTGATGTCTGTTAAATTACTCAATTTCTCCGCCCTGGGTGACTCTCTTTATCCCTATTTTGCAGTTGTAAGGGTACTTTGTCGGTGACCCGATGGACCACGATTATGGTGCAATTGTCTACTGCACTACTTACATGTAATAAGTCATACCTATCATATAATTGTACAAAAAATTCCATTGGTTGTGCTGCCTAAATTCTAAATTCTTGTTTGTTTTTGAAATCTTCCGTTCTCAGTACCAGTTTCTAAATTAGTTTTTTTTTCGCTCGTGTCTCCTATGTTATTTGTATGGCGTTTGATTTTGAATATATTATATGAAGTATATTAGCCATAAATTCTAAAGTCTTGGAAACTCTTAAAACCTTATGTTCAATGTGCGTTGTGCGTTGGTTCAGTACCCATTTCTGAATAGGATTTTTTACCCTTTTCTTATGTCGACTTTTTTGTTTGTGTTTTGTTTGTATGATGCTTGAGTGTGATTGTCAATATATTCTATGAAATATATTACTGCAAATATGACTCCATATAAATTATAAGGGCTTGCACATATTATTTTCCCCACAAATCTACTGTCGCCGCGCCTACACCGTCAACCACAATATCGCCATGGCTTCAGAGGAGAAAATGAACCCGATGAGGGAGGTTAAGGTTCAGAAGCTCGTTCTCAACATCTCTATCGGAGAAAGCGGAGATCGTCTCACCAGAGCTTCCAAGGTGCTCGAGCAACTCAGTGGCCAAACTCCTTTTTTCTCCAAGGCAAGATACACTGTGCGGTCCTTTGGTATCCGGCGTAATGAAAAGATTGCTTGCTATGTTACGGTCAGAGGTGACAAGGCAATGAAACTCCTTGAGAGTGGGTTGAAGGTCAAGGAGTATGAGCTGTTGAGAAGGAATTTCAGTGAGACTGGATGTTTTTGTTTTGGTATCCAGGAACACATTGATCTTGGAATTATGTATGACCTGTCGACTGGTATTTATGGGATGGACTTTTATGTCGTCTTGGAGCGCCCTAGATACCGTGTGGGCTGCCATCGTAGGTGCAAATCTCGTGTTGGAATTCAGCACAGGGTCACAAAGGAGGACGCAATGAAGTGGTTCCAGGTCAAATATAAAGGAGGTGTCCAATATTGGTGCTTAATAGGGTTGAGAACACGATCTGACCGAATGAATATCTGGTTATCTTTGGTTGTGTTTGTTCCTTTGGTTAAATTTTTGTAGGCTTTCATCCATAGACAGAGTCCATTTTCCATCCATATTTTGAATTTTTCTTGAAGATGAATATATATATATATATATATAAAATCTTTTTTAATTATTTGTCCATGAGGTACATTGTCAATCTTCTTTGACGTTAGTTTTTAATAGAGTGTCTGAGGCATTATACGTCAACCTTATTTTCGGTTATTTCTTGTGTAATTATTGTTAGCAGCTCAAACAATCATGGGAAAAGTAGCTCATCGTCTAAGAAAAATCATGGGGAAATGAACTCGGCGTCGAATTAAAAATAAAACAAGAATAGAAATACATATGTTTTTGACAATATCCGCACCCTTTATGTAATTTGTTATGTGAAGTCAATTTTTAGAAGATGCGCATCAAACTCGATTTGTATGGTATTTTTAATCATAGTTGACTGCATTGACTGTGCTGCCGAGGCATCTGCTGTCAACGCCGTACATGATGGAATTAGATTATCCATAGATATCGTATATGTCCGAAGGCCTTGGGTGATGATCAGTGTCAATGACAATGATGATCTCCATTTTCGTAGCTGGTTGGTACTCTCATTTATTAATTGTTTTATTATTGTATGCTTTGATAGTCATGTTTTATATATAAACTAGTTACTTGATAATAAGATGTTGTTTGTGATCATAAAAGATAATAAAATCTTCTAAATATATTTATAAAAATACAGTTAAATGATATTTCACTTTTTGGTAAGAATTCGATCCAGATTGTTGTCCAACGGATTGAACAAGGCCGTGTGAGAATATTTGTCCCACTGATGCAATCTCATATTTTGGCAAAGCTGGTGTATCTAAGGTTATTTTTATGTTTACATAATCACTTATGTCTACCAAGTACCAACCATACATAACATTTATAAGCAGGGTGGTATCTTAGCCGAGCGATGCTATGACTATGGTCGCTGCTTACCAATTTGCCCATATGATAAAATAAGTGAGTGTTTTTTTTTTTTCTCATCTAACTTTTGTCATTTTGTTATTTTTAAATGCTTTCTAGACATTAAGTTGTTAATTCCACTATTTCCTCCAAATTTGATGGAATGCATGATTTCTTTTTTGTTTATTAATGCAGAAGCAATTTCATACATACGGGATGTTGCTGCCACAGCCGAACTTCTTAAACGGGATGACGTTGATGCTCTTTCTACCACTGCCATGAAATTGACTGTAAAATAATCATTGTAGTTCAATTATTTATGGGAATAGTTATTATTATTATTATTATTATTATTATTATTATTATTATTATGATTATTATTTTGTGGTGTTGAATTATACACATCAAGAGAATCTTGAAAGAACAAATTAGGTGCAATTAATAGTGAATTTTTTGGTTGTCATTGATACTAATGTATTGTTCTTATGCCCTAGATTTTGTGGTGCTTTGAATGCATTTATTAGTCCCCAAATTATGTTCTAGTTGAAGTTTTTTTTAGACTAATTATTATTATTATTATTATTATTATTATTATTATTATTATTATTATTATTATTATTATGTGATGTTGATTCAATTCTTCGGTTTTAGTAATAGTTTGCTGCATTTAGTAGACCAAGGGCAAGAACGACAATTTTCACATAATCCTTAGTATTCCCTTAACCAGACGTAGGATATGAAGATCAATCCTAATTTAACCACATGATTCGTCAAGCAAAACAAACACATGGATAAATTTATTTGAACAGTTCCATCAGTCAATTTGATATAAAATAATCCTATCCCAAACCTTTAAGTGAATGCAGCCCCAGTAATCGGACCGAGAAATCCCACTTTTTGTTTGCCCATAGCTCTTACGGGTTTGAAAGCTGGGGCTAAATTAGAGTTTTCATAATTTTGAATTAGGCCAGACTTCTTTCAAGATTTTAAAATGTAGCCCACAGTTTTAATCAATCCACATATTGATTAAAAGCACAGAGAACAAACAACAATCAATAAAAAGAATTGCAGGTTCGGGAAACCCCATATAGTAGTCACAAAAAATCTCAGATCCAAAAACTCCAAATTACATCCGATGAGACTTAATTTCAAAACCCACTCGCCAACAAGAATCAGATTGAAGATCCCGTCACCACGCTGGCTCAGAGATCTGAAGCCCGCTAGCCACCAAGCCCTCAAGATCAAGGCCCGACGGAGTTTCCACGCTGGCAGATTGTTCTTTTCCTTTTTGTTTACTTTTATTTTGTTATTATTCTTTTTATTTTATTTTTATTATTATATTATATTGGGGTAAAATGAAGTGTACGTGGGGTTGATTAGTAAAAAAAGAAATGCATTTTAAAATTCTTTGATGTGTTCTTATCAATTGGAGTCGACTCATAATATTTTGGGGTGCGTATATCCGCGCCGTATAACAAAGATTATTCACAATATTTTACATAATTATTTCTCTCACATGCCAAACTCCCTCTATATATATATATATATATATATATAAATAGATAGATAGATATTTTTTTTAATTATTTCCCTTTTTATCTCTAGTTATCCTATTACCATAATTTTTCTTATATTTTTTAAAATAAACAAGGATAAAATTGAAAATAAAGTGGTAAAAAAAATTAAAATGAGACTTAATTTATAAAAAAATTGAGTCTCTAAAACAACACTTATTTTTTTTAAAAAAAGAGAGTATTAATTAAATTTGAAACTTTTTTCTCGATCTTGTTCAAGTTAATATTGAGTTTTTGAGTTTCAACTTTTACGTGATTTTGTTATTAATGCTCCTTCCGTTGTTTTATTAAATGTCGTTTTAGAATTTATATCTAGAATTAAGGAACATATAAATTTAACTAATACACTCTTAATTAATTAATAATATTCCAAATTAAACTTTCTCACTTCTTTACTAATAATTATCTTATTATTATAAATTTATTTTGTTTTTTTAAATGAATAAGGATAAAATTAAAAAAAGAATGGGTAAAAAAAAAATTTAAAATAATAATTAATTTGAAACAAAATTTAAATTCTTAAACGACAATATATTACTTATGAGCCCTGAAGCAAATATCGAATAATTTGGTACACACTTTTATAATATAAATACTTAAAAATTATTACTAGCCCACAAAACTCAAAGATATATCCGCAATATAAATAAAGCCTAATACAAATTTGACCTTGTTTTTCCTTTTCTTTTTAATTGCAATGGGTTAAGTTGATGGATGGGCTTCTGCTGTTTCAAAAAAAAGGATGCTATTAGTGTTTTTATACCAAAATATTCCTTCTCATTAAACCTTGCCATTCTTGATTATTATAATATTTTATTTATGAATCACATACATGTATGTATAATTATATTGGAGCTTCTTTAATTACTTTCTTTCGAGAGTTGTTAAGAGCATGCTCATACTACAGTATCTACTTCTTGAATCCTGTTGTATTATTACTTATTATGAACAATCTTCTTAATTATCTTACATGCATTAGCATGCCCTTTCCCAGATTAAAGAAATGATTAGTCATTGTTACCCAATTACTTATTAAATGTAGTTATACTCTAAAAGCGGGTTGGGCTAGCTCCAAAATGAAAAGACACACGGAGCTCCAATTAATTTTAGCATTTCAGCAGAAATTGAGTATAGTATTTTTTTATTTTTTTTTTTGAGATGAAGAAGAAGAGGAGTGGCAGTAGTATTTGAAACCTTTTTTTTAATGGTTGAAAACAAAGTTTCGTACACTTAAATGCTAAATATGTATATTTCTTCTAGTTGGCTGGTTTTGAAAATGCGAGAGATATTATTATTTTTAAACCTATTTTCGAAATATATCTCGATTGTTTGATCAATTCAAAATTTGTGACTTGCTGTGACATAATAGAATTTGAATCACATTGTACACTTATAGTAAAACTTGAATCTCTTCGACTAAAGCTCCAGCGGTGGAGTTGATCGGAGACGTCAATGGTGCATAATGCAAAACAAACGAACAAAAAAAAAAATTGATATTATATTTGTTATTAAAGGAAAAGAAAAACAAAATGCGACGAGAATTTTATGGATATCTTTATACCTGGCTATATTTTCTTGGATTTGAAAAGAGGGTGGATAATGCAAAAAATGATTGCTTCCTTTTTGTTGCTAATCATCCCACATTTGGCCTTTGATTATCTCTCAAGTCTCATGTACTCTTCACTTTATAGTGTGGTGAGGTGGGTGTTGGTGAAAATGGCAAAGTCTCTTTGTTAGTGCTTCACAATTCATCACACTCCTTTTTTGTTGCAAACTAATGATTGATTGGGGACTCCATATCCAATGTTTGTTAACAGACAAAGGAATTTTGTTTTGTGATGAGTTACCAAGGCAAACAAAATAAAAATACTGCAGATTATATATATATTGTTGTTTTAATTGTCCCCATGTCCATGTGTATACTTTACGAACAACATTATGCAGCCAGCCTTTAATTTCTAACACCCTACACACTCATTATGGATATGCTGAGCCCAAGCAAAGTGAAGTTGGACAATAAGTCCAATGGGCCAAAGTTTCTTTTTTTTTTTTAACAAAACTAACTCTATTTCAAAAGTGCCAACCTATATATTGGGTTACGATATCATAACCGGGCTTAGTTTATTCAAATTTGAGGATATGAATGTAAAAAAGCATTCCATCCCACAACTTTTAGCTCTGGATTATATAAAATAGATTTTTTTTTTAAATTATGGTTAAATGGAGTAAAAATCAAAACTAAAATAATTACCGTTATAAATCTCTGTTGTACATATTCAGTTGTACAATAGACGACTTTTAATAATGATGCAAGTAACAGAAAAATTAAGATACTTGAACAAAACGGGCACGGACAACTAGTACAAGGTTTTAGCGGGTTTGTCCTAAGTCCAATCAAGTTGTTCTAATAGTAATACTCATACGATACAATACAAAGGAGCCCAATTTGTGGCAAGAAACTTTAGTTCAGCTGTAAACTGGCATCTGGGTTTTGATCCTATGATCGGAAAAATGGCAAGAAATCGAAGCATTTTAAGATTTACGGCGAAAATGTTTATTTTCTTGATATTTCTTATCGTATTGGGTGTTTTGGCTCCTCTGCCTTCGGCTTCAAATTATTCTACCCAGTTTCATTTGGATACAGTAAGTTGTAAGATTCTGGTATGAGATCTTTTTCATTCATACGTTTTTTTTTTCCAATTATTTTACTCTCTTATGCAGAAAATATAAGAAAACCTGAACATGAATGGTTGTGAGAAAACTGGCTGCTTTTTGGTTTCTTGACTTTTTTATTTTTGTTTTTGTTTGGGGGTTTGTTTCGAGGCAGAGATATATGTGTAAGTTTGATCGGATGATTGTCATGTGTAATGCTTGTCCAAGATCAAGAAAGTAAAGCTCCATTTCGATTGAGGGATCTGAAATCCGTTCACTCATTACGTTTCTTGTTTGGGTGTAATGTAAATTTGTGAAAATCTTGAATCCATTACAAATCTTAATTGTTTTTCTCAATTGTTTTTTAGTAAATAATAGAAAAATACAATTTTATATAAGTTTTAGTGCAAATTTGAGTAGGAAGAGTATTTTCTATAAACCATTGAGTTGTAAGTTGTTTAAGCACTATTTGCATTCACTGCCATAGTTTTCATATGCTTTAATAATCAACGACACGTGACTAGTTTATATATATTTACATCGTGACAGGGAAGTGAACACAAATTCGAAATAGCAGATGACATGTTCTGGAAAGACGGAGAGCCATTTAGGATAATCGGAGGGGACTTGCATTATTTCCGGGTTCATCCTGAGGTATATTAATTCCATTCATTCCTCATCTTGTATTAAAATATCTGATGATGGCACATTAATTCAGATTTATTTTGTTTTTTGTCAAAATGGGTTTTAGTACTGGGAAGATAGACTGATGAGGGCAAAGGCATTGGGCTTGAATACGATTCAAACTTATGTTCCATGGAATTTACACGAGCCAAGGCAAGGCCATTTAGTATTCGAGGGCATTGCGGATATAATTTCATTTCTCGAGCTATGTAAAAAATTGGATTTGTTGGTAATGCTGCGAGCTGGGCCGTATATTTGTGGCGGTAAGCATCCTATTTTGGTATTCAACTTTACGTTTTCTCCAAATATTTATAATTTTTTTTTCTTTTTTTTGTAGAGTGGGATTTAGGTGGTTTCCCAGCATGGTTGTTGGCTGAAGAGCCTGCGATCAGACTAAGATCATCCGACCCTGCCTTTATTGACTTGGTGAATTTCTTACATATTAGTAATAAATGGTTATTTGAAATTGAACATTATTTGATGGTTTTATTAAACTTTCTAAAAACGATGATACCTTCTGATCATGGACTATTACAGGTCGAAAAGTGGTGGGACGTGTTACTTCCAAAAGTGTCTCCTTTCCTTTACAGCAATGGAGGTCCTATTATAATGGTCCAGGTGAGCTAAGATTATAAATTTATCAACAAAGGTTAAAATATTAATGCAAAATTGTCTAGGATTTGATTAGATATGGAAAAACATAAAAAGAACGTGTTTTTTTTTGCTCAATTATACTATGTTAGCGCAAACTTGTTAGTTAGCAATTTCTTTGACATGAAGTCAATATAAGACTTATTCTAATAGTAATATGATGTAATTTTGATTGCATTAGTAGATTTTGAATTCCTGATTGGTAGATTCTAAGTGGAATAATTGGCAGGTTGAGAATGAATTTGGTTCATACGGTGATGACAAAGCTTATCTGCATTATTTGGTCAAGCTTGCTCGAAAGCACCTAGGAGATGATATAATACTGTAAGTGCAGTGAATATATAGTCAAAAAGCAGCCTTTTTAAAAAATAAAATCTTTTTCCAGTGGACATATCATCTCTTTGGAATTTCAACTGGTTATTTGCAGGTATACCACTGATGGTGGTACTAGAGAAACTCTCGAGAAGGGAACAATTCATGGAGATGCCGTTTTCTCAGGTTAAAGATTTATTATTATTATTATTTTGTCTTAAACAAATTCTTTATTTACCATTTTAAGGAAAAAATAACTCTTGCATTTGGTCCATCATCAAGTACACTAATAAGTTCGATAATGGATTTTTTTTTTCCATTTAGCTGTTGACTTTTCAACCGGAGAAAACCCGTGGCCCATATACAAGTTACAAAAAGAATTTAATGCACCAGGAAAATCACCTCCTCTTTCAACGTCAGTAACTTATCGTTATTTCCTTGCATATATATTTTTGCTGAATATGTGTCAATAATTTTAGCCATGTTCGTCGTCTCAGTGAGTTTTATACCGGTTGGCTCACGCATTGGGGAGAGAATATTGCAAGTACCGATGCAACGTCTACAGCTACTAACTTGGAAATGATTTTGTCGAATAATGGGTCCGCTGTTCTTTATGTAAGCCTTTAGAAATTATAAATAATTATTTGGTGAAATAACTATTTACGAATAATCTGATTACGCATGCCCCGTGATTTTTTAGATGGCGCATGGCGGAACGAATTTTGGATTTTACAATGGTGCTAATACTGGATCGAGTGAGTCGGACTACAAGGCTGATCTTACATCGTATGATTATGTGAGGACGATCATGAACTTTTATTTTTCTACAAGCCTGAAAATTAATTACTGTAAATTACACTAAATTCCTTGAACTATGGGGTTTTTCGTACTTTGCCCACTAAATTTTTTTTTCTTGTTGCTTTTTCATCTTTCTGCACTTTGCCCATGATAGAGTGAGAGATGGCCCGGGGCCAAAGTGAAAAAAATGCATAGTTTAGTGAGTAAAGTGCAAGAAAAAAATAGTTTAGTGGGCAAAGTGCAAAAAACCCATAGTTGAAGGGGTTCAGTTTAATTTGAACAAATATTTATCAGCAATCTTACTGGACTCATCTTCCTTGTCGACGCATCTGTTTTCCTAGGATGCACCTATTAGAGAATCTGGTGATGTGGACAACGCAAAGTACAAAGGTAGACCTAAGCTTGTGGTATGCTACTTCCCATTTTGTCTCGGTTCTTTTTATATATATATATATCTTACATGTTTTAACTGTTGCTTGTAGATTATACATTTTCTATTAAAATACTCAAACCAATTAAGTTGGCTGCTTATTTTCTCTAGCTTGCTATTTATTTATTTATTCCGATTAAACACATTGTGAGCTCTTTTTTATAATTGACTCTCATAACCATTCAATATTTGATAATGGTTTCAGCTCTCAGGAGGGTCATTGCCAAGTATGTGACAGAGCCACTCGCTTCTGTTCCTCCCGATAATGAAAAGATAGCTTATGGACGTATTAAGCTAGATCGACTTTCATTTTTGTTTGACACGATCGGCTTAAAAGACCCTATTGATGCGGATGAGTCTGAGAACCCAATCTCGATGGAAGCTATTGGACAGGTGATTTTAAAAAACATACAAGTGTTCTGTGGTTCTTCAAATAGCTAATATTTATTTTATTTTATTTTATTTTATTTTTTCCTTCAGATGTTTGGTTTTGTGTTGTATGCCTCTGATTACACTCCAAAAGGCAACGGAAGTGTGTTGTTCATACCAAAGGTCAGCTCATAATATTGATACTCACGAAAAGTATCTTCAAATTTGTTTTTACGTTTTCTTCATCAAAATATGGTTATTTCACAATGTGTGGTGAATAATTCAAATTGACTTATTTCTAGTAGCTTTTGAGACGACCATGTTTATTGTTTACAGAATTCTTATCTCATCTCTTCAGAAAGTATCAATTGCAGGTGCATGATAGAGCTCAAGTGTTTGTTTCTTGCCCTGAAGATAGTGTAAAAAGGCCAACTTATGTTGATGTCATAACGAGATGGTCCAATAGACCAATCGATCTGCCTTATTTAAAATGTGAATCCAAATGTAAACTATTTATCTTGGTATGGATGCTCTTTTTTTTTTTACTTTCTTTATGTGAAAAAGCTATATTTTTCGAACACCCACTCATCTATATCACATGGTCATTATGGCTCCTTTTTTTTAATAAATAAAAATAAAAATAAAAACAAATCGTTGTTGGTGACTGTAATTTCGATCTGTTCTTGGTTCGTATTTTGATCATTTTCAGTAACGTTGGTTGTTTAATGCCCATATAGGTTGAAAATATGGGTCGATTGAATTATGGGCCATATATGTTCGACAGGAAGGTAAAAATCCACAGTAACTAGCCGCTTCTACTCTATCCTACATGGTGTCATTCAAAATGTCTATAAATTATGTGCATCTTGTTTTTACAAATTCTCTCTTTCCCTTGATGCTCTGTTATTTTTGGATACTTGGTTTTTAGGGTATTTTGTCTCCTGTTTATCTTGACGAACAACCTCTGTATAAGTGGAAAATGCTCCCCGTTTCTTTTCAAAATCTCAGCGACGCCAGAAAAATCAACCCCATCGTTAGGAATGCAACGAGGGAATTTCTTAAAGGATCTGCTCGCAAACAACTAAAAGATAAGAGTAAGTCCTATAATCTCGTGAAGTTGCAATAAATTTAAATAACGAGGAATTAAGGTAGCATGTTAGTGGTAACATTTGTTTCATTTTTGCAGAGCTTAATTTCGAACCGGCTTTTTACGCTGGTCAGTTCAACATTGACATAGTGAGAGACACATACTTATCATTCAGAGGCTGGAGTAAAGGAGTTGCATTTGTAAATGAAATAAACATTGGACGTTTTTGGCCGGTAAAATCCCTTTTTTTCCCTTGTAGTCCCTTTTTTCCCCTTGTAATTATGAAAACGACTTTGATTGTCAAACTCGATGACGTTTTTGTCCTTTGTTGTTGGCTCGTTTTGCAGTCTATCGGACCACAATGCAACCTCTATGTCCCTGCTCCAATCCTCCGACAAGGAGATAATACATTGGTAAAGATGTCGTATTTTGACCCTGTCTATTTGACGAAATTGAAACCCCATTTGAAATAGCATTGCATTTTCTGAAAGTAAACATTGCGCGCAATCATAATCCATTCAAATTTATCTATGCATGCTTTGTATATAAAAATTCAAATAATTTATGAGACTAATCGTTTCGCTGTAAACAACGAATCAGGTCATCCTGGAGCTAGAATCACCGAACCCTGATCTCTATGTGACGTCAGTTGACCAGTCAGACTTCAGTTGCAGTCCGAGAAGTACGAAACTTGGTAAATCCAGAGTACAACGCCTACTCACTTCCTGATGGTACAATGCCGATTCAATATTGTATTATAGCGGTCATGTAAATCTGGTGCTGGCCAGGGAGCACTCTTTGTTCCCTGATGCATCGCGTGTGGCAATTAGGCATCGTAGACGATGGGATAATTAGGCGGTGTCCTGGCAGGCTAGAGGCTTTTTTATTTTTTTTAGAAAATAAAGTTGTGGTTTTTGCTTTGTTTCTTTTTATAAAATATGTTAAGCAATGACAATACTTAATAAATTCAAAAATAATTAAAAGATGGTTGAATGCAATATTTGTAAAGTAATACACTTTAGATTTTAAAAAAAAATCAAATTGGATTTTTATTGTTTATTATACAAACAAATACAATTATGTACCACAGGAAATATATATGAAATCATCTAAAGCACATCACTGCTTGAAAGCCGAGAATCACTTTTTATTTATTTATTTCGAGTTTGCAAACATTGCGAGCACAAGAAGAGTCTTAAACCGCAAAAGTTGGGAGAGATCGAATTCGGATAATACACACAAAATGATGTTGAGGGTTGCCCAAACAGTTCAAATCTTGAGAAACCCTTTTGACTATCAACACCTACGATGCCATATTCTGCAAACTCAACTGCAACATATTATTATCTAGTAAAATGGAAAACTCTGCATGTCATCAAAACTGCCCCGAGTAATAGACTATGAAAATTTGCAGCTTTTAAAAACCCTATTTTGAAGGTTGCTGCCCGGATGTGTTGTTGGGATCTTGTTTTGGTCCAGAGACAGCGGCAGTTGCAGCAGCAGTCACAGCAGCCGCAGCGGCACCAAGCTTCACCCCACCGGCGGCTTTCATGGCGGCTCCGATTTTAGCAAAGGCGGCAATTCCTCCAACGAACAAAGCTCGCAATGCAACTGTTGGTTTTATCGACATAATTTAAAGCCTGCAAAGCCCATTTTATATCCAGAGATTTTAAGCCACATAAATAAACACCCCAACCATAAAAATACAAAAAGATAGAAGTTAGGGATAATTACAAAAACTACACTTGATTTTGGCTAAATTAAAAAAATAATAAATAAATAAATAACTTTGAAAATTACAAAAACCACCCTCAAGGTTATATCCATCTATCTTACCGGAGATAATGGAAATTGCTGATGTCATCAACTAATTTTACACTTATATCCCTCGACTTTTCAAAATATTACAAATAACCCCAAATATTCGTCTTACATCTTACATTCACATCCCCAAAATTTTCTAAGTATAACAAATAGGCAGACGAAAAGCTGGAGCTATTTCTAATATTTTGAAAAGTCGAGGGGTGTAACTGTAATATACATTATGGCGTAAGCAGATTCCGCCAGGTCAACTAATGATCAGGTCAAAATGTAAGCGGATTCAAACCTCGAGGCTGGTTTTTGTAATTTTCGAAGTTATTATTTTTTCTTGTGTGTGGGTGGTAGAGTGGTAAAAAACACAATCCTCAAGGTTAGCTTTTGTAATTAAGCTTAGAAGATAAATCAAAGTTCTGGATAAGAAAAAAGTTGAGCTTAATTTATTTTGTATCAACGGTTATTAACAAAAACTCCTTGTGCAGCAAAACTTGTGAGTATATACGCTAATAGTGATTCATTTGATCACTTAGATGTGGGTGAAAACAATATGAGCAGCTCCAGCTTAATCCTGCCTCAATTTCTCAAGTGCCCTTAAAACATGGATAAATCAGAATGCTATAAGCGCCCACATCTTATAACAAGACCACCACATAAATTTAAGCCTGCTTGGATAAAAACATCATGAAGCTTATAATATTAAGCTAATAACAATTTTTGTAATTTGAATATTCATATGCTAGAGTTTTGCCAACTATTTTCATCCAAAATGCACACCATCATCTCATATCGAATACAACTCAACATACAATTTAACGCAAAGTCATCTACAGAATCACCAAAGGAACCTTAGAAGACGATTGACAGAGAATATCCCAAATGAACCTTCAAACAATTTCTAAATAACTTCCCATTATTTAGAGCCCAACAAATTCAACCCCCACCCCCAAATTAAAGAAAAAAACCCTCAAATTCTCAACTTCAGTGCTTTATATATGTATGTCTATATAATTATCAACGGCCTGTTTGCAAACCCTTTGGCCAAAATTAGCTTGAAGAAACAAAAATATATCCGTACAGTCAATTTGCATTGAAAAACACACAAAATTTATAGAAGAGCAAACGAATTCGATTTTCCAATAAACAAAAAGTTAAAAATGTCATGGTGAAAACTTAACCTCGATTTGAAGCTCCAAATCTGACGATGGCAGCTACCGTTGATGAGAAATGAAGTTGAAACTGCGAGGACGTATTAGCTGATGGTCTTTTTAACTTTGTTAAAATTTTGTGTCTATCAGATTTATGTACCAAGAAGCTACGCCTTTTCTTTTCTTTCCCCTTTTTTTCGTGTATATGTTGCGATTTTTTATATACGAAATTATTTTAGTTTTTTTTTTTAAATATGATAAATCACAATCAAATATATAGAAATTAATATTATATGTATTTATGAAAGGACAAGTACAATAGGGTTCAGGGTTTAGAGTTAATTTTACATTTTTAGATTTAGAATTTAGTTTATATATCAATTATATTATCGCCCCTGTATATTAATATAAATTCTTTTTTAGGGGAAATTCCAAATCAGACTAATAGTTAATAAAACAATCACAATAATCTAATTATAAGTATTACTTCCTACTAACTCACATGTACACAATTTTAGACAGTGATATTAAATTCGAAAAATATTACTAATTAATGAAAAAATATAAACCCCTCTCATACGCCCACCTCCCACAATTCAATCCAGAAAACCAACGATACAGATTCCAACCCCAAATTCTGTATTCCATACACATATCGGAAAAATCAAGGAAGCAGATATAAAATCGTTACTATCTATTTGTGAGTGGTGATTGAAGATTTGTTACAAGAAAATCGAATCAGCAAACTGGATTTCACTTTTCTGGGTAGGGTCGGTGCTAAGAATTTCGTGGGATGCATTAGAGAATCTCGTAATTGAAGGGTTTTTGCGCTGATTCTGAACCAATATATTCAACAATTGGATATATAAATTAGTGGAGAAGGGTTGTGAATTTATACTTGTTGTAGCTGGAAATGACCGCAACACTTCTCCCGTAGCCGCGGCTGAAGATGGTGAACTGCGAAAAGCATTCGTAAGTTCTCTCTCTTTTTTTGTTTTTGGTATTGGTAATGGAGTTAAAACGGGAAAAAAAACTAAGTGATGCTCGGAAATGTACATAGTATTATTCAATTATTTGGAATCCAATGTAAGTGTGTTGGAGAAACCTGCAATTTTATTTCGGGTCTAGTATGTTATTGGTGTCGTTTGTATGTGTGTATAATTAATGGATATGCAAGTAAGCAAATGTATGAAATTTATTTTGATTTGCTTAGTATCCTATATTTGTATTAAGTTACTGATATGTAGTACTAAATCGAAACAGTATTATCATATTATTGTGTAGTCTATTATGTGATGTCATTGGTGTGGTTTTTATGGGTTGATTTTTTGAGAAAAAAATATAGAATGGGTGAGAAACAGGACAAGAATGTTCAACAATATTGCAAAACTAGGTTTGTAAATATTGAAATGTGATGGTCTCGTTATTTAGGTTAAATGTAGTTTGTAATTAATGAAGCTATTGTGTGTATATTAGGATTTGTGTGGTAAGTATAGAATAGTTTTATGAGTTAGTAGCTTAAACTCCATCTTGTCCCGATGAAGTAGAAACTTGATGTCATTGTTGTGGTTTTTTGGGGATAAAATATAGAAGTGGTTATTTGTGGTGGGCTTTATGAAATTTGTTGGTGTAGTATCTTTTGTAATTGTAACTAGTCAGTAATTGGCACACCATTATGAACTACACATAGGATAGTATGGAATTGTATGATTAGTTCGTAATTTAAATTCCAAAACTGTAGTTGGGCTTTATGAAATGTGTTGGTGTAGTATTTTTTTTATCTGTGTCTAGTATATAATTGGTATACCGTTATGAACTGCCTAGTAGGTAGATGGAATTGTATGATCAGTTTGTATTTGAAAGTTTAGCTTGTATAATATGTAACAATAGTTTGAAATCATAATTGTGGGTTGATATTTAATTTTTGAAATTTTATCTATGTAGTAAGAAGTTTGCGGGTGAGTGAGTAGTTATTATATTGTTGAGAAGTTGATATGCATATAAGTAAGTAGTTTGGCGTAATACGAGCAGGATGTAATTAATAACATTGCAATGTATTAACATATATCAATTATTTTGTATGATTGCAGGCAGTTCAGGTCCTCGATGGCAACAGTAATTAGTGAAATCCAAACATATGGTCATGCGATTAGTAAAAACATTTAGAAATAATGAGAAAGAAACATTTTTACCTTTTGTTTGAATGTATTCACTCTGGCAAAATATCTAGCTTTGACTGTCATAGGGGTGAGGCCGTGACGGAAGATATCATGTACACTTTCAATCCAGAAAAATAAACTTTCACACTGGGTGGTGAGGAGGTAATGTTAACGAAGCGAAATATACAATTCACTTTTGGAATTGTCGACACGGGAAAGAAAAAAGATTGACATTTTTATAATAATTGGTTTGTCGGAGATAAATATTTGAATCCTAAGGTTATGAAGGACAAACTGAAGATGTTGTTTTCTAAAAAGAATCAATCGTTTCTTGAAGATTATAATATTATATTATAATCTATATTTATAATATAATATAATCATTTATAAATTAATTTACATATCTAATATATATTAAATATATTTTTTTTATTTAAAAAATATAAAAAATATTTTTGGACCATTTTTGATGAATTGACCAACTTAGTAGATGTGATTTGATGATGGTCAATGTCACGTACGTTTTTTGGAATGTGACCAACATAATGGACCAAAATTGATTTCTTTCTCAGATTTTTTTTCAATTAATGTTTTAAAATAAAGAAAAATGATAAGAAATTATTGAATCACGCCACGTCAGCAAAAAAGCTCGATCGGGATAATTTTGTACCCTTTTTGATGATTTTTCCAACTCCGCGTATGTGTTTTGATAGTGGACAATATCTTGGTCCTAAATTGGAAAGTGGACAATATAATGGACCAAAAAAAGTAATTTTTCCTGATTTGGTAGGATTATATGGAGTATTATATTTCAAAAAGTGTATAATTTGGGAATTTTCCTTTTTTTTTATATGTGTCTGCTTTGCATGGTTCGTTTGGAAAATAAGAATTTTTGGTGCTTCGGTTGCTTATATTTCATCCGAGCCTAATCTACCTAATTTAATTTTTTTAAATTATATCTTACCTAATTTAATAATTTTCTTTTATTTTATTTTACCTAGCTCAATATTTTTCTTTTATTTCTTACTATAAAATATAAATAAGTCATAAATAATTAGTAAAGAATATCTAAATTAGTTATCTTAATTAATAGATAATTTATACATGAAATAATTAAATTAAAAAAACTTAAGTATGATAATAATTAAATATGTTGTATTTATTATAGAAATTAAAATAATCTTATTTTTGGAATTCCAAACATTCTATATAGGTCAATTACGAGTAATTTGCAAGTTTTAGCAATGAATTCAATCTAAACATAAAAAATAAAATTATATAGTAGTAATAAATAAATATTGATTAGACATCAGTACAATGCGATACGAGTTGAGAGTATGACATCTTTTGGATTTCTAAGTATGTAACTAATAATTATTATCGAATTTTATCTAAATATTAAAATATAAAAGTATTTAATAATATTTAATTAATAGATATTAGACACGGGTTGAGAATGTGACATCTTTTGAATTTTTCTAAGTATGTAAATAAAATTGTTAACAAATTTAATTTAAATATTAATATATAAAATTACTTAATAATAACAATAATTAACAAATGAATTAGGTATGTAAAAAACACGTGTTGAGAATACATCATTTGAATTTTTATTTTAAATTTAAAACTGTATAATTATGATAAATACTCTTATATTTTTTATGATAATTTCCTTGTAATCCACGGATATTAAACTAGTATGTGATTATATATAACATGTAAATGTAATGATATATAAAAGTTGTATACGATAATAGATGTCTTTCGAACTAGGTGCACCCCACCCGGGTCTCTGAAGAACCTCTCGGTATAATATGAATAAAGTATTATACATTAGTAAAAATATGGCTAAGTAATATCTTTCTATGTATTGTGCATATTATAATAAATATATATTGGAAATTAATTTAAAAGTTTCATAATACCATTTATTTTGAAATAGAATAATCACTCTCTCTTTATTATTATTCTCAAAAATTTACATTTAACATTTTTTACATTCCTATGTGACGGAAAGAAAATACTATATATATATATATATATATATATATATATATATATATATATATAGATAGATAGATAGATAGATAGATTAGGGTAGGTTTTGTGTGAGAACTAAGGAACCTGCTAAATTATATAGTATGTGATGCTATTTATGAATCATGTACATGCTAATAAAATAATAGTAAAAATCAAGGGAATATAAAAATAGTAATGTGAAAATATAAGTAGCATTTTGCATTATTTAAATTAGTATCACATACAATATAATATAGCGGTTCCTAAAGTTAACACAGAGAGATTTGGTTCTCACATGATTCTAATCCTATATATATATATATATATATATATATATATATACACTTAATAATAACTAATAATTTGAAAATTAGCATATTGTCAAGATAAAATGCACGTATTTTTTAATAACTTAATAATGTGTTCATGAAACTAAAATATTTTTCAATTATTCGAAAGTACATATATTATATGAATATAATACGCCTTTAACCAACAAAATTATAAATTTATAGTAAAAAATCAAAGTGGATTTATGAAGCCAACTATTAACAAATTAATAATCTAAATGAAAAAAATTACATCAATAATAAATAATGCAAACAAAATACGAGACCCCATGAAACTAAACAATCTGCTGATTTGAGCCGTGGTCACCTCTACGTACAGTATTCTGAACAGGCCTCTTCGCTATATAGTCCCGCTCTTTTGCTTGTGACTATTATTTTTTGTAAGAGCAATTTTATTAGCATTCGATTTTTTTAATTCGTACTCGATTCTAATCGCATTAATGTATATTTTTATTTATTTTAAATTTGACTATATTCACCTAAAGTGAATTACCAAAACTACTCTCCTAAAATAAATCCTATTTCAATCCTACTAATTTCTAACAACACCAATTAAAAAAAAAAAAAAATAGAAAGGGCATTTAACAGAAAAGCACGAATTTACGAGAACATCACAAAATAAAGGAGTCATCCCAAACGTCATCCACCAAAAATCCCCGTAGTATGTTGTTTCTTTCATTTTTCTTGTATTTTTGAAATATGTATTTTATGTTTAGTTTAATTTTGTGTGACAAATCTTGAATTATATTGTTTTTAGTTTGAGTTTGTATTGTTATTAACATGAAAAATGAAGGTTGGGATGCCCTTTTTTATATATAAGTTTTAAATTTGGGGTTCGGGGTAAAATCGGCCAATATTGGTAGAATTTGCTAAATATTTCGGCCATATTTGACCGAAACTGTTCCATATTTCGGCCATTGGCTGGCAAATATATATACATATTTTTACTACTTTGTATATCGTTCTCTAGTAACCAAAGTAGAAAACCAATTTTGAAAAATAAGCAGTTTCGACATCAGTTTCTATAGAACCGATGTCAAATTCAATTTTTACAAAAATACTGTTTTTTAAATCGGTTTTTATAGAGCCGGTATAGAAAATAGTAAAAAAAAAGGCACTCGGCCACTAAAGGCCGAAATCTCGAATAAATCTCAGATGAACAGGTCGCGACAGTTTTTTAAACATTCAGACCAAACTTAACAACTCGGAGGTGGAAACAAAAAATTAATTGGACAAAAATGAAGAAATACTTACATTGGTTGTTCTAATGTCGTTTCCATCATCCATTATGATTATTTGTTGTGATGTAAAACTAGGGTTTACAAAATTGAAATGAAATGGAGGTGATTTTATTCTTATTTTTTTAATATGGTAAATAAATGAAGAATATTGTRAAATTAAATGCGTTTTTTATGGGCGTATTTAGCAATTTTATTTTGTGTGTGGATGTGTGTAGAAATTGATAAGATATTGGAATTTTGTAAGGGCATATATGAGGTTTTATTGAGTGACAATTTTGTAAATTAAAATTTAGTGGCTGCGGTTATTAAAACTTTGAATGCAAATTTTTTATAATGTTAGTTTGCATACGTGACACGAGATGATTGGATCTGCTTTGCTAAAGGCTAAAGAATAAGTTAATACAGCTAAGGCCATTATGTTTTTAGACTCCCAATATGTGGAATTGGATTTCGAATCTCAATTCTTGTTTGTTATATAACTCAAATATCAATATTCAACCAACCACTTCTTACACACTCCACACTAATCTTGTTTCTTCAGTCATCATTACATTTAAATAATTATATATTACTAAATATAATATAAAAATATATCATCCACACTTTTTCAAACATGATTCGACATTAAATTCAATATAACTCCATTTTACAGATATGATTTGATATATATATTAAAAGGTAAAAGTAGTGATGCTCAATGGTTTGGCCAAACCGACCAAACCGCCGATTCGAACCGGCAGTCAATGGTTTAGTTAACCTTTGACCACGATTCGAACAGGAACCAGAACTGCCAGTAAGGCAGTTCGGTTCTGGTTTGAGCATTTTTCCAATTGTGTACCGGCGGTTCAAACCGCCATTTTTTTTTTACATTTATAAAATATCAATTTTCTAAGTCATTTTTTAACACCAAACTCGTTCGATATTTTGAAATGTTGATCAACAAGAAAAATATTTTATCTTATAAGTAATAGCCCCACGATCGCGATGAATATATTAGTCGTTCTTGGATCTAGCAACAATTCGATAAATTGGTGATATCTAAGATCTTTCGCCCTCTCTAAGGTAAGTAAGATACGAGAAAATTATGCGCACTTTGATTTTAAAGTGGATAATTACAATGTAATATATAACTTATTCAATTTTTTAAAGTAACAATTTCAAATTTGAAATTCAATTATTTGAAAATTATTAATTATTTCTTGAATTTATTAAAAGTATTATTTCTATTTTCTCAATTAAATTCAAAATTTCAAAATCTTTAATTATTCAACCATTCATTTTACCAAGTTCAATGTAATTAGTCAACATTTATATGTTTCGATGCAACAACAAGATGTTGTTATATTCTAATATAAGTTGTTATTTTAACTTCAGATATTTTAAATGATTCGATTTCTTTTTAATCAATTCAAAATTTAAAATTTTTAAAAAATTATAAAAATATAAAAACAAAAAATTTGAACTTCAGAATTTCAAATATTCTAATTAAAATTTCTTATTTTAACTTAAAGATATTTTAAATAGTTCAAGTTTGATTTCTTTTTAACCTTTTTTTTAATAATTCAAAGTGTTAATTCTATTTTCTCACTTAACCTCACGTATTTTTTAAATAAGTTAAAAATAAACATAGGGGTAAAAAAACCAAAATACATGAATTTTAAAAGTTAAAAAATTAAAAAAGAAAAAGAAAATAAAACCGAATCAAACCGTCCAGCCGAACCATGAACCGGTGGTTCACAAACCGCCGACAACCAGTCTGTTTCACAGTTCGGTTGCGGTTTGTCATTTCTTGACAAACTGAACTGACGGTTCGAACCGTGAACCGCCAATTTCGAACCGTTAAATATGTTTAGAAAAAAGATTATAAATTTTATAACAAATAAAAATTCTTACTATTTAAAGAAATTCTGAATATTCAAAATTATGTATATCAGATTCACGATTTCAACGAAACCTAATAAAAACGGGTCCTAAACAAATGGGCTTCATCATCGAGTCCAAAGTGACATTAGCCCATTAGAACGCAGCGACGTCGTTCTGTTCTTCTTCGTAGTTCCTCCTGGAAGTCTTGAACTGTTGAAATAAACAGAGCTAAAACTAAATAGGTAACAAAATGGAGCATTTTGGGGGTGGAGGGAACTGGGGAATGATCCCCAACATCCAGTCCCACAGTAACCCGACTACTCCCTCTAGTCAGGACCATCTATTTCTCCAACAGCAGCAATTCAATCAACAACAACAATTTCAACAGCAATTCATTCAGTCGCCGCAGCAATCGCAGCCGCGCTTCCAACAACAACCGCAGCAGCAGCAGCAGCAGCAGCAGCAACCACAACAACCACAAAACCACCAATCTCTCGCCTCTCACTTTCATCTTCTCCATGTAATTCCCCGTTTTTGCCTAAATGAATTATTACCTCTTCTTTTGGGCGCGGGTACTTAGGGTTTTGATTTGTATCTTTTTCTTTTTTGTTATAATCTTCAGCTGGTGGAGAATTTAGCTGAAGTGACTGAAAATGGGACGAGGGATCAGCAAACGGATGCACTAGTGGGTCAATTTTTTTTTTTTGGTTTATATGTCATTCAATTATTATTTTCGTTGCTATGAATCACAATTTAATTGCAAATTGGAACTTGAGTATTAAGTGATTTGTTTGATATTTTTTTATTGGTTTCTTGGTAGATTGCTGAGTTGAGCTCACAGTTTGAGAAGTGCCAGCAGCTGTTAAACTCTATTGGGGGAACGATTAAGGCCAAATCCACGGTAGTTTGGGTTATCTTTGTGGTTTTTTTTTTTGGTTTTTTTTAAAGACAAAAATTAAACACTGCAATATATATTTTTTTCTGTAATTAGCTTGAGATGGTGACATAAAATGGTTTCAATCAATCTTTGTTTTGTATTAAGAACCCATGATCTTCATTTCATTATAATTAACATATATTGTTTTATACCATGAATTGAAATAAAGGATTTCTAATCCATAGCGAAATCCTTTGCTGAAACTAACTCTGGAATTTTCCCGGAGTTTATGCTTTTGTTATGGTATATTATGTATGTATATGGATGAGTTGTTGGCTTATATTATGATACTTGTTGTTGACAGACTGTTGGGGAACAAAAACGCAGACTTGAGGAAACTGAGAACTTATTGGCTCAACGAAGGTTTGTATTTTCCTCCCCTTCGCTTAGAGTTGTATTTTCGTGAACTGACTAAAAAGAAGCGATTCATACATGGCGAGTATATGCACCATCCACAATTTTCAGAAAAATAAATAAATAATAACTGCATCCCGTGCAATGTCGTGAGTTCCTTTCATGATTGTTGCTCATTTTTTTTTGATGTTGCTTAATCCCAGGGATCTTATTTCAAATTATAGAAGTTCAGTTGAAGAGCTTATCAATACTCAAATATAAGTGCATGTCTTTCACCGGCTTGAGGAACAAATCTCTCATCTTCGTGCATTTCTCGGCCGGAGTTCGATCCATGAGAAAAATGGTTGAAGAAAAGCAGTTACCGTCTTTAGTTTGGCACCTATAATCATATGTTTGCAATATATCTACGTGCAAGTTACATTCTGGAATCTACCTTCAATCTACATTGTATTTTTCGCTGAGTTGGGTAGAAATAGGTTCTTGCTTAATCTGTAAAAGGTAATAAATTACCTTGCAACTATAAACTAGACTATGGATGTTATGATCTCTATTCTAAACTATGTTGAAATGAGTCGAAACTGTTGATAAAAAAATAAAAATAGCTTAAGACAGCAGGCGATGATCCAAAGACTTGGCAATTTTGAGTTTTAATGTTTTTGGGCATGTATGGATTTGGGTTAGTTAAGATTTTGAATCTTGCTATTTAATATCGAGAGTTGAGTAAATAATAAGAACATTTGTTTATTATATTGAGATGTGAAAAGTGAGTGAGCGAAAATGTATTATTATATTGTATTTAGTTGTATTAATTAAGTGTAAATATAAATAAAAATAGAGCAATATTAATATTTTTTATGATAGATGTTAAAATCATGTGAGAATTGTAATTGTTGGGTGGGGATTGAGAATTTGAATCCTTTCAGAATTTGAATCTAGAATTTTGCAATCATAGAATATCCACAAAACCCAAAATATATAAATCCATTTTGCAATCATAGAATATCCACAACTGATGTAAAAAGGGCAAACGATGATCTTATGTTCGTTTTTTTCTTTAAAAGGTGCCAGTAATCAGATGTTAACATATACATGTAACTAACATGTCTGTTACAATGAAGCAATAGCACTGTTTCAATCAATAAATCTGAGTATGTTAATATAATTGTAGCCAGGAAAAATGGCACCGAAAACTAAATCTCATTGCAGAAAAACCAACAGATATGGGACTAACATGTCTGTCACAAAGAAGCAATAACTCTGTTTCAATCAATGAATTTGAGTATGTTGCCCCTAAAAAATAATGATTATAAAAAAATGTAGCCAGGAAAATGGCACACCCACGTAGCATAATCTCATTGCGGAAAAATGTTATTAAAATTGTGGCCGAAGATTAATAAGTGATTCTAAATTTAGCTTCATATTAATTGCTGAAAGTTTTTTTTTTTTTTTTTTTTTTTTGTTTAAAAGTAGTCTGTTAACTCAACTAAGCAACCGTAAAAATTAACCCAACTGTAGCAACTTAATTAAAAAAATTCAGCAATGGATTGTTTGATTCTACTCGATTTATTTATATTACAGATTAAAATTCTGGCATCTGATAAATATATCATACCAAACAGTAAATTAAATTTCATTGAAAAAAGGAAAGGAAGAAAAAAGGGTTCGATGATCATTTACAAAAAAGATAGGAATCAGTCATAACAAGATTCAGTTCTCATCAGTTATTTTAAAACTTCAACTGAGAAATTACGACTCACTAAACACTGCATTTCTTAAATCTTTCGCCAAACCTGAACTCGAACATGAAGCTCCACGTCCCCAAGTTCTTGTTTTTCCTTTATTACTTCATTAGTAGAAATAACAACACACACACACACACACACTACATCCTTAAAGATTCAGTTTTCTTTTACGCATGAACCAACCGTAACATCATCTGCCACACGCCGTGTAACTAAGCTGCGCATAATTTGACCATTAAAAATTGCTTGTAGGCTATAGTGATGTTTTAGGCAATCCAGAATTTCTACTCACACTTTTAAGAGAGGTAATAATGAATAGAATAATAGAATGATGTTATTTTTTCCATCCTGATAGTGTCCTTCCAATTTTTATAAATTCTTGCAAACAGTCATTCGCTGTATCTATTTTTCATTTATTTGTTTTTTGACAGAAGAAGACTTCATTAATCATACCGGATAATAACAATCATGAACAAGTTCTTCTAAAAACAAAGGAGAAACAAAGCTAATTAATTACTTGAGAACCATGCAGGGAACTCATGAGCTACACAGTTGGCCATTCTTGGTACAAAAGCAGGTTTGAAACAGCTCTCTCTCTCGCTCTCTGAATGATCCACAAGCAATCGCAAATGATATTTCCATAATTAGAATTATCAGCCTTGACGGAACTCCTTCCGTAGTGACATGACAATTCTTGAGAAAGTAGACCTACCAAAGATCAAATGGAGGGAAAGGATTGAAATTCAAGTCACACGTGCACGTTGAAGAAATTGTAAGATCACAACAATTTTTTCCATAACCAATTCATGTGCATTAATAATTTCATATGATCTGATACATAAGTGATTTCATAGCTAGTTATAAATTTCTGATTGTAATTCAGCTTTATAATATGTGGTCGTCAATGTAATCTGATGAAGGAAAGCATGTCTCAGGTATCCAAAGGCATCCTCATTAAACTTACATATGTTTTGATTGAAATTGGTTTGTGAGAAATAAATCTTGAATTCTTTATCATAAGAAACGTTCATGTGCCCAGAAAGTTTAAGGGAGAAGAAGGTGATGCAAGTTAAGAAAATCAAATTATAGTCATTATCATTTTTCATCCACACATATATATACACATGTGTATATATATAAAAGAAAAAAAAAATAAAAGTCAACAAGTCTTACCTGATAATTTCAACTTGAAAGTTAAGACTTGCCAAGCTCTCCATTGCCTTGTTTTGCCTGTTGAGTACAACTCTGACTTGAAGGCCTTCATTCCCAAGATCCTTTTGTTCGTTTATTATTTCCTTTGCAGGAATGATGGCTGAGTCGCTACATCTGTCCAACTCTATTGATTCGAGGGTTGGTATTTCTCCAATGTCCAAAGGGATCTCCTTCAACTTCGTTAAGTATGAGAGACGAAGGTGTTCGAGGCATGGAAAGTGAGTGCTTTCTGTCCTCCAGTGTATCAGATCTTTACAGTCATGGATTCTCAAGTATTTGAGGCTTTGGAATTGACCTTCGACTGTTTCCCGCTCGGCTCCTACGAAGGAACCCTCAGATAGTTTGAGCACTTGAAGATGTGGCAATGAACCTATCTTTGTCCCAATCTCTTTCCATTCGAGCCTTGTGCCCCGTAAAGTCAGCTTCTTGAGCGAACCTGGGAAATTCCAGTCCCCAATCCCCTCGTGTTTAAAAAAACAGCAAGAAAGGGATTCCAGTTTAACTAGAAGGACAAGGTTGTGGAGACAGTAACTTGACAAATCCCCAATCCCCGAATCATAAATTAATTTCAGTTTCTTGATAGTGGGGATTCTTTTAACTACCTCTTCCCTCAATTGGAAGTTCATTACATGCCTGAGAGTTTGTAGGCTCCCCAAAACAAAGTCATCTCCCTCATCTTTCATGGCAGGAGGATCCAGGAGCTCCACTCGACGAATCTTGACATGCCTAAGTTGAGACATCTTCCAAATTTCAGATGTTGCAATTTCAGCCGCCACATTCATGATAATTAATGTTTGTAGATTCCAAAGAAGGCAGACTAAAGAAGAAAATATGTGTTTTGAATCGTGTATACGCAGACTATCAATGTACTGGCAGTTTACTATACCACGAGTACATTTCAGGTAATAATTACTTCGTATGACACCCCCATTCCAGACCCTCAACAGTCTATTATTAAAGAACGTTGAAACGCTGCCAGAATCGTTGAATGTCAAAGAACGAAGAAGTGACGCAGATGGCAAGGCACCAATGACTTCACGCTCTGTGCCTGGACTAACAACAATACGGCGTTGAGTATTTATGGCTTGCGGACTGTTAAGATTATGCTTCCCTGAGACATAAAGAAAATTGTGTTGTTGAGCTTCTCTTATGCATCTTATGCATAGGTCCAACAAGAGATCATGGATTTTGCAGTATTTTATTTTCCCACTACGTCCCCTAAGGCTAACTAAAACAAGGTTTCTGTCAATAAGGTCATGCAAGTACTCTTCTGCAACTACTTCCAAGCATTTACCCTTAATTGGTTTTAGAAATCCTTCGGCAACCCATAGCTTCATGATCTCGGGGACACGAATTTCAGAGTCCTCCGGATACATCCCCATATAGAGGAAACACGGCTTTAAATGAACCGGCAATTGATTATAGTTCAAACGCAGTACCCTAAAGCAACGTTCATCCTCCTTTAAACTCACAATTGAATTTAAGTTTTTGGCAATGTACAACCAATATTCTCGTATTTGTTTTGATTTCGCTAGGAGTCCTCCAACCACAACTAATGACAAAGGAAGGCCTTTACAATTTTTTACAATCTTCTTTCCAATGTCTTCCAATTCAAGCGGGCAACATTCTTCACCTAACACACTCATGCAAAATAGATTCCAACTTTTATTCTCATCCAAGAATTTCATTTTAAAGACATCATCAGAGCCACTTAATTGAGAAGCCAAGTTTGACAGCCTAGTGGTTAACATTATCGCACTTCCATCATTGTTCTCCGGAAAGAACATTTTCACTTTATCCCATGCCTCAATAATCCATATGTCATCCATCACAATCAAATATCTTCTACCAAATAAACTTTTATATATTGTATCTCCTAATTCATGTTCCCTCATTTGGCTCAAGCTTTCCCTTCTCCCACTGATGGTTTTCAGACAAGGAAGGACTTGTAAAAGAATTTCCTTGGAATTACATTCTTGAGAAATCGTAGCCCAACCACGAAAATCAAAGTGCTCCACAATAACTGGTTTCACATATATAGTTTTAGCAAGTGTGGTCTTACCGATGCCACCCATGCCTACAATTGGGAGGATTTGGCAACACCTGGATTGTTGACCGGTCAATTTTTCCAAGAGTACTTCAATTAAGACATCCTCAAAACCAACCATGGTGTTGGGCCCCTTGGATGTAGGAGATCTACTTAATGAACTGGATGATGCAACAACAAGAATCGAGTGATTTTTGTGCAGCAATTGGTGATCATCATCATCATTCTGGATTTTCACCGTCTTCTCATCCATCTCCGCCGCCACTTATCTCTTGATAGATTCCATTTCTCCTATCACTCTCTGTAGACCATCATACAAGTCATCAATGGAACTGATATTCTCCCCACGCGCTTCAATTTGGTCGACGATATGGGATTCGATTAAATCCTCTGCCGCATAAGCTGCATCAGCAATGCAACTCTCCAAAGCATCTGCTTCTTTGCTGCCACCATTGGAATAGTTTTCAAGAAATTCTTGCAAGAAAATAAATTTTTCAGTGAGAGGTTGAATTTGTTTCTTGTTAAGAGAAATCGGAGGGCGAGGATGATTCTGGATCTGGTCTATGGTATGCATAACAGAAACTAGAGCCGCATAAGCTGCCATCGATCACTCTCTCTTTTTCAAGAAGTTAATTCCAAGCAGCTTTCAGTACAATATATGCTGAAAAGATGCAGTATATATAGATTGAGAACTGGAAATGCAGTTTTTTTTTTTTTTCAAAGACCGGTAGCGGAGAAGAAGAGTTTGATGTAATGCCTGTATGCTTTTGACCACTAAGTAGTTACCTCCATTATTCTAAGCTTTTTATGGGGAAAACTCATTAAATACCACATTTAAAAATAAATAAATTGAAAAATGCCATATACTTTATTTTTTCTAAAAATACCACTTTAAGCCCTACAAATTGATCGAAATGCTCCTTTAAGCCCTAAAAATACCACTTTAAGCTTTTTCTATAGTTTTTCATTCATATCCTTCTCTCCATTTCATTTCTCATCGACAAGAATCCCTGTAGACAATAAGTTTTTTGGACAAGGTCAGCTCCGCACTCCTAATTTGACGGCAGTTTGAATCCTTGAGCTAAGTTTGTTGTATTTATCTGGTGGGCGGGTGAAAAGGGAAGAGTTGAGAGTCGTATTCAATTTCCACAAGTACGAAGACGACGATAGTTGGTTTAATTTGTATGGGGTATATTTTTCGAACAGCTGTCGAGCTATAGCGACGGCGCGGACAACTGCAGGGAAGACGACGACAGCTGCCACATCGATGGAAATTTGCCGACAAAGACCAAAATCAAGGTTTTCTAAGCTTGGTATTTGAATTTGGGACCGTTTTATCGGGGTTCTACAAGATTTCATCTCCGATTAGCTGGAAAAATGGATAAAGGTGAATATTTTCGATGTAATTATCAAGCCTTTATTTTTTTAGTGTTTAGACGAATATTTTGACAATTTGTTAAAATATTGTTTGTGGTCGGTTTGTGGTCATTTAATGGATCAGCATGGTGATCGACCGGTAGAGGGCCTGGTGTATGGTGTATGATAGAAAATTTGATCGACCTTTATTCGACTTTCAGTAATCGGTCTAGTGGTTGGCCTGTTGGTCGGACAGTTACATATTTTATAACTTTCTTTTGTGTGCAGGTATATACTCAATGACCAGAAATTTATTTTTCGTCCATACCGATCGAAGCGTTATTCACTCCATAAGAATATGACATTATCAAAAATAGTCGACAAGGCGTATGAGTTGACCCAAGTAGATCGCAACAATTATGATATTGAGATGATGATGTGGGTAAAACACTTGGACATGCCACCATGTTTAGTCAACGATGATGCTGATGTACAATTACTCGTTCGGTTTAACATGGAAAAATAATGCTCCATGCAACCGTGTTTGGTGACTAAGAAGAAAAAGAAGAAGGCTGAACAGAAGATTGAGAAGAAGGAAGATAATGAGATGATATCAAAAATGAAACCAAAGGAGTCTCATAACAGTAATACCCATGTGAACTCAGAACCATTGTTCTTTTCAAAAGCAGGGTCAAAATTGGCTACTATTCCCGAGCTAACCACTTTTGAACCACCTATTGTTCAACAATTGGTGACGTATCATGATCCAAGTATTAATTTGAATAGTCTGCCGCTGCCTGGGTTAGATGCATGAGATAAAGATGAATATGAGACAAATTCTAATTTTGACGAAGATGCATGAGATAAGCCTTTGTTTGAATCACATTCTTAAGTCGTGCGATATACAAACAAACTCGCATAATCTGCATTAGATCATAACATTATTTTTGTGCCGCTAACTAAAGCCATTGATTTAGATGGATTGAATATTCGCGAAGGTGATTATCAAAACCAGGTTGGATCAAGTGGAGTAAAGCGTCACATAAGTCTCCGTAAACCCATATTACAAATGACTATAGTCGCGTGCGCAACAAGTCTACTACCTCTGATATTGCATGTAATTCCATATTAGTTGATGATGATCTTAAATTGAATCAAATTTTTGATAGCAGAGAAGAGCTAGTTCGAAAGATAAGAATTGTGTCAATCAAGAAAAATAGAGAGATCAAGACGAAGAAGGTTGATTCGAGGAGATTTATTGGTGTGTGTGTTGATAAGAATTGCAAATGGAGGATATTTGCAAAATTGTTTCCGTTTGGTGGGTTATGGACAGTGAAGAGATACTACAACATCCACACATGCTCCATCGAGTATATGAACCATAGACACCAAGATGCTACTGCTAAACTTCTACTGAACTTGTGAAGGAAAAATACATGAGTCCAACACATGTTTTCCCTCCTCATGCCGTTGTTTTTGAATTTAAAGCTTAACTTAATGTTCAGATATACTACGGAAAAGCCAGGAGGGCTAGTGAAGATCAATATCTCTTATCATGGGAACACCAAAGGAGTCATTTGTGAAACTTTCGGTTTACTTCTATCGATTGAAGGAAGTCAACCCCAGCACGGCCGTAGAAATTAAGAGAGACGATAATGGTCATTTTCTAATTTTTTTCTGAGCACTTGGTCCGCCAATAAGAGAGTTTTGGGGTAATATTATGCCCTTTATAACTATCAATGGTACCTATTTGAGAAGAAATTATGGAGGTACCTTGATTTTGGCTAGAGCCATGGATGAGAACCAAAAACTTGATCCTCTCGCCTTTGCCATTGTTGATTCTGTGAAAAATGCATCTTGGAATTGGTTTTTCGAAAAATCACATGGCATCATTGGTCATATTCCTAATTTGATTATCATCTCCGATAGAAACACTTCCATCATGAAGACAGTCACCGATGTGTTCCCAGATGTACATCATGGTATTTGCATGTTCCACTTGAAACAAAATGTTGTAGCGACATTTAAAAAGGTCAATGTTTCTGCGTTGCTATTTTATGCTGCTAAAACTTATGATGAGTCTGAACACCTTAAGCTGATGAGGCACATAATGACCGTAAACTCACGAGTTTACAACTATCTCACATCTGATGCTACGATTGATCAGTGGGCGCATGTTCACTTTCTTGGTCGTTGATATAGTATCATGATCTCTAATATTGCTGAGATCATGAATGCGTTGTTGAAAAATATAAGAGAGCGTCTTCCGGTGTCACTCTTATAAACAGTAGTGACAAAATTGTCGACGTGGTTTCAGGAATGACGTGACATTAATGTTGCTATGAATTATCCCCTGACAACATGGGATGAAAAGAAAGTGATGATGCGTGACGAGTTATCAAGGAAGTATGATGTCCGTCAACTCTACACTTTTTCGTTTGAAGTGTTGGATGGTTGGAAGAATGCCATGGCCGAGTTGAGAGTAAGGAGTTGCAGTTGTTGGAGATTTCAGTTCGATCAACTCCCCTACTCACATGCTATAGCTGCGGCTGAAAAAAATATATCGAAGTTTGAAATGGCATCTCCGTATTACATGTCAGAGTGTTTGCTATAAGCCTATGCCGAGCCCATAATGCCCGCTGGCCATGAGGATTTTTGGAATATTATGGAGGAAGTTTTCGCGCCGATCCTATTTATATCCTACTGTGCTTCGTTCTATTGGAAGGCCATCAAATATGAAAAAACTTTTGGAAGGAGAAATATCGTACTAAAAAATGTAAGAGATGTAAAAAGACAAGGCACAACCGCAGGACATGTAAAAATCCTGCCGCTCGAGAAGACTAGGTCAGTGAATGGTTTCTTATATATTTTATTTGATGAATGATTTTATTCCTTTATTATTTTTTTTATATTATTTTTGTTTCTATTGTAATGTTTTAATTCAGTACACAAACATATTTTTAGATTATTTTTGTTTTTATTTTTCATGACTGCCGACCGTCTTGTGTTTTGTGTATTTATGTGTTCTGCCTAGTATACTACAAACTTTATGGTCGACTATACTACCAACTATATATTTGTATTTTGTGAATATGGCATATCTATCTTATATGTTTGGTGCCGATTATACTGCCGACAATTACCATTTTGCTGACTACTTCGCCGATCATTCTGTCGACTATACTGTCGAATATATATTTATTGACCATACTGCAGACTATATTACTGACTATACTGCCACCTATATATATGTGTGTATTTTTTAAGTAAAGTATGTCTATCTTATATGTCCATTGCTGATTATACTGCCAATTATTCAGCCGACTATACTACCAACTATTCTGTCGACTACACTACTGACTATTATGCCCATTATTTTTTTTTGCCGACTATCCATAAGACATTATAACAAAATATGTGACGAATTATGCGCTCGTTTAACTAAGATGACATGAAAGTACACAAATGACATTATTAATAGAAATACACGCTTCTTAAACTAAGATGATATTAGAATTATACATTAAAAATCACCATCGCAAAAACATGGGTCGTTGAGGTGTGCGCCCTCTTAGAAATGAGTGTGACCATTGGGAGAAAAATCCTTTCCATCCCTCTTGAGAATAATTGTTCTGCTTTATACTGTAAGCCACTGATAATTCAGGATCATGCTCACATACAAATGACATCAAATATAATTAATTCAAGTTGTATTGTAAGTGTCTTACTTAAATATGTTACTTACTTTCACGAAATCAGTCCACATTTGTTCCGTTGCTCGCATAATTTGTAACTCACGATCCAACATCATTCACGATGTATCTATCATTTGCTTAAAGAAGTTGTAATAATTCCTAAAATGCTTGACGCGTTGATTGACCTCATTGCAAGTAAGTTTTATCCCAAATTGTGAAATGACCTCAACTCTTGCAGCTATAATAGCATAAGAATTGTTATTCTCTCCAACAAACCAATTGTTGTTGTTGTACTTCTTCACGAGATGTTCAGGAGTAAAATGTTCATTGGAAGAGTCCACTTCATCTTATTTTCATTGTAGAGAATGTTTTCGAAACTTGAACTTATACTTGTCAATAATTGAAAACAAAAATTACTTAAATTCTATAATTTGTCTTTATCTATGAGCTCTGACCTATTACTAGATGTATATATATACTCAAAGATGTACTGTGAGATTATTTAAAGAAGTTTCAAAAAGATCATTTGAAACATCCAATATACTTTTTGCCACAAGTGGAAAAGTCAAATACGGAAATAATTATCCTTTATTATTATACTTTAAGGCAATTTTGGTTTCTTAAGGTGATAAGAAATGCATGACAAGAAAAAAATCGTGATAAGTGAAAAGAAAAGGTGAAAACGACATTGGATAAAAGGCTAAATAATGAAAAGTTGTAAACATGGACAAGCTTCATTCTCATTAATGTTATTTCTGCATTTGAGCTCGCAGGATTTGTTACACAGAAAGCAATACACCAACATTCCTTTTATAGACTAATCTAGGGTTTTGGGGATCAAGGCTGATGCATGACAGCTGCCATCCTCTGCATGGTGACCATCCAGATGAATACAAGTGTCCTCTTGATCAATCAGCCCGTTGTAGCCTTCTTGTCTCTTTGTGCAGCTGTCACTTTCCATCCGTTGTATTTCCTTGGCCTGTAGCTTCTTAACCTCCACGCGCTTTTCAGCAGGTGCATCTTTCACACGCCCCCTCAATTCGATCGTGCTCCTACTTGCTACATTCTGCTTACTCCTGAGTCTCGAGAAGAATTGTAAAGACAAAGGCTTAGTCAGAATATCCGCAACCTGCTCAATGGCTGGAATGTGATGCACTCTTAATCTTCCTGCTGCAATCCTTTCTCTTACGAAGTGATAATCAAGTGCCACATGTTTTGTTCTAGCCTGCAGGATAGGATTAGAATCTAGGGCTACAACACTGAGATTGTCTACCCAAATCACAGGTGTTTTGATAAGAGTCGGCCCTATTTCATTAAGTAATGAATTGATCCAAGTCACCTCACAAGCTGCATTGGCTAAACTCTTATATTCTGCTCCTGTGCTCGATCTTGAGACAGAAGGTTATTTTCTTGAATACCAGGATATCAAATTACCTCCTAAATAAACACAATATCCAGTGGTTGGTCTCCTATCATCAATATCAGCACCCCAGTCTGAATCAAAGAATCCACTTAAACTAAGGTGTGAAGATTTTCTGAGGTACAATCCATAGTTCCTTATTCCAGTTAGGTATCTTAAAATCCTCTTCACAACTCTCCAATGTGTGTCTAAAGGGGCTGACATATATTGACAGACTTTATTCACACTATAGCTCAGTTCTGGCCTTGTGAGGGTGACATATTGTAGTGCTCCTACAATGCTTCTATATTTTGTTCCATCAACAGTTGGCACCCCTTGGTGTTTGGATAACTGTAATGAGGAAACCATTGGAGTAGGAGTTAGATTATTAGACTCCATTTTGCATTTTTCAAGAAGTTCTTTAATGTATTTTTTCTGACATAAATGCATTCCCTCATTTGTCCTTGTGACTTCAATTCCGAGAAAGTGGCTCATTTCACTAAGATCCTTAATAGAGAAATATTGACCAGAAAATTTCACAAAGTGCTCAATCATCATGGGATTTGATCCTGTAACAAGGATATCATCAACATATATCAAGACAAAGAGATAATTTCCTTTTCTGCCTGTGTAGAACAGTGAGCTGTCAGCTTTAGAATCTCTGAACCCCATCTTGATCAGTACTGACTTAACTTTGCTAAACCATGCTCTTGAGGCTTGTTTTAATCCATACAAGGCTTTAGACAGCTTGCAAACCATCTGATTGTTTCCCTTCTAAAAACCTGGTGGCTGTTTCATATATATCTCCTCACTTAATTCTCCATTCAAGAATGCATTGCTAACATCCAATTGTCTGACTCTCCAAGAATAATTGACTGCCAGGGTAAGCATGATCCTTATAGTGCTGTGTCTTATAATAGAGCTAAAGGTCTCCGAGAAGTCAAATCCTGGCATCTGTGAATATCCTTGAGCTACTAAGCTTTGTACTTAGAAACTCTTCCATCTGCATGTCTTTTTATTTTAAAAATCCACTTGCATCCCACTTTGTTCTTTCCTTTTTGTAAATCAACCAGCTGCCAAGTATAGTTTCTTACCAATGCATCTATTTCTTCTTTCATGGCTCCTTTCCATTTAGCAGATTTGAGGACCTCTCCAAAGGAATTAGGCTCAGTTTCCTTTGTGGCTGTGATGTTGTACACTTTAGGTTTGTGGATTCCCGATTTTGATCTTGTGATCATGGGATGTCCCTGAGGAGCCTCTTGTGAAGATGAGCTGTCTGAATTGTTACTAATTGGAGGCATCTGCACAAACAAAGGAATAGTCTCATTACTGCTTTCTGAATTAGCTGAAACACTGATAGAAGGTGAGGTGCCTTTTGATGCAGAGGAGTCATGATTGACTGGGCCATGATTAGAGGGGCTTGGATCTGTGGTGCCTTTCCCAATACTTGCATCAATACCTGATTTATCCAAATTTTGTGTTGTGGGGATTACTGGGACTATAAGAGGATCACTGATAGGTACAGTTTCTTGTATATTCAGCTTATCCTTGTAAGGGAACACTCCTTCATCAAATATGACATGCCTGGTTATTATGATTCTTCTATCTGGCAGCAAAACCTTGTACCCCTTGTATTGATTGTTGTATCCAAGAAACACTCCTGCACAAGATCTGTACTCCATTTTATGCTTGTTGTATGGTCTCAAATGAGGATAACATAAGCATCCAAAGATTATCAACCTCCTGTAATCTGGTTTGTGTCCATAAAGAATCTCAAGTGGTGTTTTGAACTGTAGTGGCTTGCTGGGAACTCTGTTCAACAGGTAAGTTGCAGTCACAAAAGCATCTCCCCAGAAACTCAGAGGCAAGTTTGATTGTGCCAGCAAGGACAATCCCATGTTTACAATGTCCTTATGTCTTCTTTCTGCTAGCCCATTCTGTTGGGATGTGTAAGCACAGGACATCCTATGTCCTATCCCATTTTCTTGGAAAAATCTTCTCAAAGGAATGTACTCTCCTCCACCATCACTCTGCACCATTTTGATTCTTTTTCCAAACTGATTCTCAACCAGGGCCTTAAAACTAGTAAAAGCTTCATATACATCAGATTTGGCCTTTAACAAGTAAATCCAAGTAAACTTAGAATGGTGATCAATGAAACTAATATAGTAGCTACAACCATTTGCAGTTTTTACATGACAAGGTCCCCATAAATTAGTGTGAAAAAGTTCAAAAGGAGTATTGTAAATTGAATCAGAATTTGAAAAGGGGAGTTGATGACTTTTGGCAAGAACACAAGACTGACATAAACTAGAACTTTTATTATTCTGGAAGGGTATATTACAATCCTTGAGGGCTCTTTCAACATTATCTAAATTAATGTGTCCAAGCCTTTGATGCCAAAGATCAAGGTTGGAACACTGATTTATTTTAATAGAAAAGCAAAGAGGCTGAGATGCTGGTACAACAGAAGCCTTATTGTCAGTCTTGAGGTTTTGGAGATTAAACTGGTACAGTCCTTCCTTAAGTATGCCCTTGAATAGGATTTCTTGAGTGGCTAGATCCTTAACAAGACAAAAGGTAGGATGGAATTCAAGAAATACTTTATTGTCTTTGGAAAATTGTGAAACAGACAGGAGATTTCTAGTAATGTTAGGAACATGAAGCAGATTTTTGAGAACAAAGATTTTAGGATTAATTGAACCATCAGAGTTTCGGAGAAAGGAATTACCAAAATGAGCAATGTTTTCTCCTTCACCATTCCCCATCTGAAGCTTACTATTGCCATGGTATTCTGAGGCAATGTTGAGGTTCTCCAGCTCACTAGTCACATGGTTTGAAGCTCCTGAGTCAGGAAACCAGCTCATTTCTGATGCAACATCAGAGTAACCACTCAGTCCAGGCATTTGCACAAGGTTGAGAGAAGGACTTCTACTTGCAGACTGCCCTCCTTGCTGAGAAGAGGATGAACTGTTATTGCTTTGACTATCATACCTATACCAGCATTTATCAGCAGGTGGCTAGCTCCTTGACAAATCTGGCAAAGAGGTCTATTGCCTTGGTTTCTTCCTCTTCCTCTAGGACCATTCCTTCCTCTGGTGGACTGATTGTTGTACCTGCCTCCTCTTCCAAAGATAGGATTAAAGCCTCTATTGTTCTGAGTGACAGTATTTGCAAAATGCTGAGATCCCTCTGAGTTAACAATGGAGTCTTGATTCATCTCCATTCTTGATTCATATGTGAGAAGTAAGGAGTGGACTTCAGAAAGAGTATGAGGGGGATATCTGGATGTTACATTCACCACCACTGGATCATATTCTGAGCCTAAACCAGTGAGAACATGAAGAATTTGGTTTTGCTCAGATACTTTCTCTCCAACAATTGCAAGCAAGTCACAACATCCCTTTATCTTGCTCAGATATTCTCTCATAGTCATATTCCCTTTCTTTAGGGTTTGCAGCTTCAGCTTGTGTTGCATTACTTTTGCAGAGGACTGACTAGCAAAATTACTTTCTATAGTTTCCCAGATCTCCTTTGTTGTGCTGAGTCCAACCATCAAAACCATGATTCCTTCAGATAAGGAGGACAGCAACCAAGATGCTAAAAGTTGATATTGTCTCATCCATTGGAGGTATTCCGGATTTGGCATAGCTTCCCCTGATTGTTGATCAAGAATGAATTTTTCTGGAGCAACTGTGGTCCCATTGATGAATCCTTCAACACCATATCCTCGTATGGCTGTTATAACTTGCTGCTTCCAAATAAGGAAGTTGTATTCATCTAGTTTGGTGGAGATAAGCTGGCTATTAGGTTGAATGAGGGGTGTTTGATTTCCTGAGATGTTGTTATGTGTATTTGAAGTGGCTGTATCAGACATGGTGAGAAAAGGGGATAAGGATCTGATTTATGTGGCTATGGGATTATGTGGCTCTGGTACCATGAAAAGAAAAGGTGAAACGACATTGGATAAAAGGCTAAATAATGAAAAGCTGTAAACATGGACAAGCTTCATTCTCATTAATGTTATTTCTGCATTTGAGCTTGCAGGATTTGTTACACAGAAAGCAATACACCAACATTCCTTTTATAGACTAATCTAGGGTTTTGGGGATCAAGGCTGATGCATGACAGCTGCCATCCTCTGCATGGTGACCATCTAGATGAATACAAGTGTCCTCTTGATCAATCAGCCCGTTGTAGCCTTCTTGTCTCTTTGTGCAGCTTTCACTTTCCATCCGTTGCATTTCCTTGGCCTGTAGCTTCTTAACCTCCACGCGCTTGTCAGCAAGTGCATCTTTCACAATAGGGAGATTATTCAATGTAGTTTGGTGGAAGTAGTTGATAGAACAAGTCTTTGTCATTAACTGACTTCTTCAAAAGCAGTTTGGTGGAGATAATTAATTTTGATCATTGTGAATTGTGGTAATAATTGCTTGCCATTATGGAAAATTTCCTTAATTAAAAGTTAGAATGTTTCCCTAATTATTTAAAGTAATTCTAAAAATCTTATTTTTACAAAGGTAGTGTTGAGGATTTTATTCTTGGGAATAATTCCTTATTTTGTTATTTGCCTTACTTGGGCCAAAATATATTAGGGAACTAGAATTAGGACTTTAGATTTGTTTCCTAGATTATGTCTAAGACTTTATTTAGTTTCCTAAATTGTGTTTAGGACTTGTTTAACTTGTCTACCAAGTTTAAGACTCTAGGACTCTTGTCTATTTAAGACAAGACAAAGCCAAGAGAAGAGGACACCTTCGATATACTTACAAACACGATTTTTAGAGAAGGACGCCACAACCAAGAGATGCACGGAATTCTGAGATAGAAGACGCAAGGCAAAGACGCAAGAGCAAGAGAAGAACACGAAGACTACTTGGAGCCATTGATCAAAATCGAAAAGTTATTCGAAGTTGCGTGACCAACGGAGAAGAGCTTGTTCGACTTAGGCGACAAGTATTTAGTATCATTTGTTTTGATAATTTAGTTTTCATATATTACTTAATATTTTTGTATTGATCAAAAACGAAGAAGTAATATAGTTTTCGGGTTTGTACACCCAAGTTCACAAGTACTTTTACTTGTGAACTGAATTTGTTATCTCGTGTTCTTAAATTTATTTTCCGCTGCATATTTTTTATTTTACTCTGGTCGATGTTGTTAACCAGTGTTGTTTAACATTGATAAAAACATCGTAAATCTGAGACTTATTTTCAAAACCATAGACCTTCAAATTTTACAACTGGCATCTAGAGCGGGTTACTTAACCTTTTAAGTACTGATCCTTATTTGTCTCGGTACTATAGATGCAGAGACTGTTGATTATCTTGAAGAGTACGAGCAGTTGAGTGTTGACCATAAACAACTGTTTGTCAGTTGGGGAAAACAGGTACTCAAGGTCAAGGATCTTAAGATCGAGGTGGATAAACTGACTCAGGAAAAGGATGACCAACTAAATATAATTATCCGATTGGAGTCATCCCTCGCCAAAAAAGATGATGAGCTAGAACGAGTAAAGACCGAGTTGAAGAAGGTCCAAGAAACCATCATAAACCTCAACAAGGTCAAGGCCAAGCTGGATGTAATTCTGGAATCGAGTATCCCGGATTGTTCAAAACACGGGATTGGATACAAACCTGTTCAAAACCCAGATGCAAGTCAAAAGGTGAAGTCGACCAAACGCCACAAGAGGAGAAGAAGACAATACGTGTGTCATCACTGTGGTGAACCAGGTCACATACGACCATATTGCTGGAAGCTTGTTGACAAACAAACTCATTTTAAAAGGTCGAAGCTGACTGCTGAATCCAATGTTAGTTTCCTAAAAACCAACACCAAAACCAACACCAGGTTCAAAAAGGTTTGGGTCAAGAAAAATGATATCAAGTGCAACATGATCTGTACCTCCCTGAAGTCCCAAGTCCCTGGAGCCTGGTACTTCGACAGTGGATGCTCTAAGCATATGACTGGCTCTGAAGATCTCCTCTCGAATATTGTCAAGTTTCAAGGAAGAAAGATTAAGTATGGTGGGGGTGCAAATGGCCAAATCATTGGCCAAGGAACCCTTCATGTACCTGGTATTGCAAAGCTTGAGAACGTGTTGCTGGTTAAAGGTTTAACAGCGAAATTGATAAGTATTAGCCAACTGTGCAATGGTGGTTTTAATGTCAAGTGCACTCATGAAAGATGGGAAGTTTATGACGAAGGCAATGCATGTATTCTCATTGGTCAGAGGACTTCAGATAATTGCTATCAAATCAATGGTGATGTGTTCTGCACGATGTCTCAGTTGAGTGATGCCGAGGTGTGGCATCAAAAGCTCGGACATGTCAATTACAAGATAATGGAGAGTTTGGTCAAGAAGGATGCTGTGATCGGACTACCTAAGATCAACACTAAAACTGTTCCTGTTTGCGAGGCGTGCCAGAAAGAAAAGCAGGTCAGGATGCCACATCCTATGGTACAAAGTCTCACTACCTCGTATTATTTCGAACTCCTTCATATGGACCTTTTGGGACCACTTGAAGTTGAGAGCCTTGGTGGTAAAAGGTATGTTCTTGTGATAGTAGATGATTTTTCTCGTTTTACTTGGGTAGAGTTTTTAAAAGAAAAATTTGAGACTTTCGAAGCATTTAGAAAACTTGCAAAAAAAGGTTGTGTGTAAGTTTTGGCGTGAGTATAGATAAAATAAGGTCTGATCATGGGAAAGAATTTGATAATGCATCTTTTTCAAAATATTGTTCCAAAGTTGGTATAACTCATGAATTTTATTCACCCATTACCCCCCACCAAAATAGGATAGTCAAACGCAAAAATAGATCTCTTATAGAAATGACTAGGACTATACTTATTTCAAATAGGGTTGCTAAACGTTTTTGGGCAGAAGCAATAAACACTGCATGCCATATAATTAATAGGGTGTATTTTAGACCAGGGTCTTGTGTTACTCCTTATGAATTATTGATGGATAAAAAGCCAAATTTGAGTTATTTTCATATTTTTGGGTGCATTTGTTATGTGTTAAATGGAAGAAATCATCTTGCAAAACTTGACTCAAAGAGTGATAAATGTATTTTTATGGGATACTCTCGAAATAGTAATGCATATAGATTGTTTAATCTTAGAACGAGTTGCATGATTGAGTTGGTTAATGTCAAGTTTGATGATTTGATGTGTGGTTTTAAACCTGCCGAGGATAATGATCTGGTTTATGATCAAAACCCTCAAGATAATGTCACACTTCCTGTAGATGAAAGTGCAGGTATTGAAAACAGAGATGCAGGTGCTGAAACCAGGGAATTGAGTGATGTTGGTACCAATGTTGGTACTGGGAACACAACATCAGAACCAACATCGACTCAAGCCACCGCAAAATTAGATTCTGGTCCAAGTGTGGAAGGTCCAGCTGAACCCATTGACTTCCATCAGAGAAATATTCCCTCAAGAATTCAGAAGAATCATCCTATGAGCCAAATCATTGGAGATCTCGATGAAAGAACTACAAGAAAGCGACAAATAAATTTCAAAGAGATGGTAAGATTTGTTTGCTTGTTTACTAATTGTTCTAAGACTCGAGAATCTTTGTCTCTTTCCAAAACAGAGCTCAAGCGAGTAGAGGATGCTCTTAAGGCCGAGTATATTATAGCTGGAAGTGCTTGTACACAGTTATTGTGGATGAACCAAATGATAAAGGACTACGGTCTACATAGAAGAACATTGATTGTGCTCTGTGATAATTCCAGTGCCATTGATATCTCGAAAAATCCGGTCCAACTTTCTCGAATCAAATACATTGACATAAGGTACCACTTTATTCAAGACTTGGTTGAGAGGAAGATAGTTAGCCTTGAGCATATAGGGTCAGACAATCAGCTTGCTGACATCTTCACAAAGGCATTAGATTTCGAGACCTTCTCTCGTTTGAGAAGAGATCTCGGTATGTGCGTTGTCTGAACCAATGTTGGTTTGTGATGTTGTGACACCTAATATCAACATCAGTCACAACATCTGTATAATTTTGCATGCATTTTTATCTTTCTTTTCTTACATAATTCTAATGCATTGAGTTTGATTGAAAGTGCAATAAAGTCCTATGTTGCAATAAAAGTGATAGCAAAAAGAACCAACCTCTTCAATTGGGTGGTTGTGGGACTTTCCCGCAGAAACAGGTTTTCTCCTAGGTCCAAAAACAAGAGGTTTTTAACAGCAATTTCTGAAGATTAAAAGATTCAAATCCCTTCAAGGATGAAGAAAATCTGGATACAAAATGATCCAATCTTTAAATATCACCTTCTTGAGAGATCTTGACGTAGTCATTAACTTGGGTTAAGGGGTAAGTTTCCATTGACTTCATCTAAGGCAATGTTGGTTTATAATGTTGTCAGTAATAAAAAGCAACATTGGATCAAGTCACTGAAATCATTACATGTTTTTGTATATTCTTTTAGGTCATGATTTTTAGGCATCTCGTAGGACATTCATACTTTGTGAAGATGCCATCTCGTTGTGCGTGTTGTTGCTTGTGTTTTTTGTCTTTCTTGAATTCTCTTAATTCTTGTTTTGAATCTTGCTAACCAAGTGTTTCAGTGGTGTTATAATCAGAGGATTGGACAGGTAATAAAAGGTTAATTTGGCGAGTGAAAAATTACTTTGCCAAGAATTTGTTCAACTATGGTGATGGTTTATAAAAATCTAGCTCTATCTCGATTTTCTAAGTAGTTGAGATTTGTGGTTTTTATTTCAAAAATTGGGATGATGAAATAGTTGAACTGAGATCATGTGTCTTATTTTGAGAAAAAAAATTTGTATTTTAAAATTGGTAGTGAGGGGTTACTTTTTTCAGTTTATTCTTTATTTACCCGTTTCCTTCCCTACTTCGGTCATCTTTACCCAAATTGACAAAGTTAAGATTTTTACTTTTTCTATCTCCAAATTTTACTGCCTACGACACTCGATTTTTTGTTTGTAGTTGTTTCAAGTCTCTTGCAGATTATCGAATTCACCATCACCCAGCAAAGCTCCGGAAACAGATTGTGCGTCTATCTAAAAAGAAAATTCCACCCAAAGAGAGAAAAGAAGAAGTCCAAAGCTTCCGTGTCAGCCCATGTTGGTTCTGATGTTGTGTCACCGAAACCAACATCCCCTGCAGACAATCCTGTCTCCTCTCCAAGTTTCGATTCTGACAATGTTCCATCTGCCAGTGCACCGATGTCAACATTTGCCTCCGACCACTCTGCTAGCTTTGATGAGGCTCTGTCCCAAGCCGTCGATATTGAAGACATGGAACCAATCTCCACGAGGTTCTTGGCGAGTGAAGCTGAGGAGCTGTTCTTGGGATATCAAAATCGGGGATTGATTGCTGAGCGTTGAATCCCCTGTTGGTGTTTTCATGAAGCAGAATCTGATTACCTTCTTTAGGCATCGAGGTACCTCTTCGAGCTGGTGTCATGTCCGGTGTTGGTTCTGGTATTACAAACATCAGTACCAACATGGTTCATTTTTCTGCTCCGTTTGTCCGAGCCCATATTGCTTTGTTTGTTAACAGGTTGCCCAGCACCAGGCGCTTCGGGACTCGTTTGTTTAGGTCCTTTTGCTTTCAGAACAAAAAGGGGGAGAAGAATGTAGAAGACGCTACTATGAATGTGATTCGTTTTTGTTTGTTTTAAACAATGGTTACTTCATTTAGGGGGAGTTTCTAATTCAGGGAGAGTTTTTAGTCTTTTGATCATTTTCATGCGTCTTGGGTATTTTGTCCAGAAAGGCAAAAGGGGGAGATTGTTGAGGATTTTATTCTTGGGAATAATTCCTTATTTTGTTATTTGCCTTTCTTGGGCCAAAATATATTAGGGAACTAGAATTAGGACTCTAGATTTGTTTCCTAGATTATGTCTAAGACTTTATTTAGTTTTCTAGATTGTGTTTAAGACTTGTTTAACTTGTCTACCAAGTTTAGGACTCTAGGACTCTTGTCTATTTAAGACAAGACAAAGCCAAGAGAAGGGACACCTTCGATATACTTACAAACACGATTTTTAGAGAAGGACGCCACAACCAAGAGACGCACGGAATTCTGAGACAGAAGACGCAAGAGCAAGAGAAGAACACAAAGACTACTTGGAGCCATTGATCGAGATCGACAAGTTATTCGAAGTTGCGTGACCAACGGAGAAGTGTTTGTTCAACTTAGACGACAAGTATTTAGTATCATGTGTTTTGATACTTTAGTTTTCATAAATTACTTAATATTTTTGTATTGATCAAAAACGAAGAAGTAATATAGTTTTCGGGTTTGTACACACAAGTTCACAAGTACTTTTACTTGTGAACTGAATTTGTTATCTCGTGTTCTTAAGTTTATTTTCCGCTGCATATTTTTTATTTTACTCTGGTCGATGTTGTTAACCAGTGTTGTTTAACATTGATAACAACATCGTAAATCTAAGACTTATTTTCAAAACCATAGACCTTCAAATTTAACAGGTAGCATAACAACTCGTTTTAATATTATGACTAGGCAAGATACATGAAAAGAGTAAAACTAAAAAATGAAAAGTGAAAAGTGAAAAACTAAAACGCTGCAAAAGTGATATAGTAAATAAAGTGAAAGGTACAGTTCAAACATGTAAGGGTTGAGATAAGGTAAGGGTCGGAGGAGCGGTCGACGGATAGTATCACAACTCACATTTTCATGTAAAAAGTAACTTCAACTATACCAATGCAAGGTGAAAAAAATTGGACAACTTATTTTAATATTTTGTCCACATGAGTCACATGAAAAGTGCTAATGTCATAAGTGAAAACTGAAAAGTTGCAAAGGTTGGCAGGATGGTCATCTTAAAGGTTGGCAAGAATGAGCCAATAGAAGAAATCTGTCCATGTGTCCATGTGTCTACTCTCCTTATAAATATGTACTTAAACATACATGGGAGATCATCAACAAGTCCTTTTCCATTACTCTTTTTCATTTCTAATAAAAAAAGCTAATGGATGATGCTCATGAGATGCTTCTAGTTCGTATAATTGGTCACGATTACTATAATGGTGGTGAGGGTGAATGGATCCAGAAAATGGACGAAACTCTTATGGAGTTTCTAATCGTTCAAAAATACACAGGTAAGTAGAATTGGGGAACTACAGGTTTCAAGTGGAAGTGTTGATGAAGCACAAGATTTACTTCTTCATTGATGTGTGGTCCAAATTTGTTCAGATGATATCAAACAAAGGGTCTCTGAACTTGAATATTGATATAGGTGGTACAATGAACTGATCCACAACCTACAGTTTGGTTTGAAAATAGCAGCAACTACAATTATGTGCACGGAGATCACAACATTAAGAAGAAGAAGCTCTTACCTGTGAATTCTGCACCCCCCGTAATATAATTAAATGTACTTAAATCTTTTATTTTCCTAACTCGTGATTATTTATACAGGAGTGTCCAATCATAAGCCCTTGCAACGCTTTCGAGAAAGAGCCATTGCAAGCGAAAATGAGAATATTTTGGGAGAGAAATTAAAGTCCCTGATTAAGGAGTTAAATAAGTTGGACCGAATTAGGGCGTATTTGTTGCTTGAGTACTAATATATTTTTTCATGTTCATTTGTTGGAATGTAATAGGAGTATGACTATGATGGTTTGCATCCTTTTATTGGAATCTTTTGTATGTAAAGTATGTTCGACTATTGTGTGTTTCTTTTGTTTTTCATGTCTGCCTACTATCTTATATTTTGTAAAGTATGTGTTTTTTTTTTATTTTTGCCGACTATACTTCCAACTATATATTCAATCACACCGGTAATCTTATATTTTGTATTGACTATCTATCTTGTATGTCTGCTGCCGTATATATTGCCGAATTTATGGCTGACTATACTGCCAACTATATATTCATCCTGCTAACTATGTCTTTTACCAACTACATTTCCAACTGTACTGCTGACATAACTACTCATTATACTACTCTTTTGGGAATTACACGTTAGAACCCAAATGTCGAACAAATAATATTTCCCAACTTAATATTTAATGCAAATTTTATCATTAAATTTATTGAGTGATACCTACCCACTAAACCACCAAATACGGTTACATCCCATCCCATTTAATAATGTCTTGATTTCAAGTTTAAAAAACAGAAGCAACCTTAATTAAGCATGCTCATACCCATCTTTAAATAGTAGGTAAATATTTTCTAGGTTGCCCATACCCCTCCCAATAATCAATAATTTCTTAATTTTATTTTTATTACTAATATTCTCGATTCTTAGCAGATGGTTTGCACTCGCAACTAAAGTGTTCGTGCTATGTGGTGTGTGCCGAGCTAGTATGGCGAGGAGGAGGAGGTATGCTTGGATATTTTTTTCGACATTTTCTCAACCAGACATTGGCTTCACGATCTCGATGTTTTTAATAGTATTTGGCCTGAGTTGCCTCCAAGGATGTTTGAGTCAATGGAGAAAGAATACACCACGAAAGTTGTTAGGTTAAAGATCCATGTCCTTCGTATGAAGTCCGTTGCATGCAAGAGCTACATTTAATTTTTAGGAGTTCGCTTGGACCGATTGTTGAGGATGGTCAATGTGACGCGATGCTACAAATTTCATATTCCCCAGGTATGATGTTTGAGTTAGTTGGAATATATTTTATATAAACATACTTACACCAATTTATTAGAAAGAATATAAATATATTTACACTGATTTATTCATTCTGTTTCTAGGAGACGGACATCCAGCATGACTTTTGCATGTACAATTTCTCAATGTTCCGTAAGTGCTATGAGATATTCGTGCATAAATAATATACTTAAATTAGATTTGGTGATGACGATGACGTACTTGATGAAACCCCGGGTGCAAGTTGGGACAATCTTTTGGTCATTGATGACTTCGACTCTAACGGAGATAACTCCGAGGAGAACATGCCTGACCCATACTGGGTTAGTAGTGAGGACCTCACGATTGACGGTAACGATGGGAATGATGGGGATAGTGGGTACGATGTCCCCATCGTGATAGATTAATTACAATTTGATGTTTAAATGCAGTAAGATTTATGTTTAATTATGTGTGGTTATGCTTCTTAGTTGTACAAAGAATACGTGAAAGTTAGGATTTGGAATCTTGGTGTAAGATATTATCGAGTCAAAGTGCTTGTGCAGTATATGACAAGGGTTTGTTTTAGTTTGATGAGTCCCCACTGTCCTTATGTTATTTTTTTCGTTGTGTTATGTTATTTCTCAACAAGGTAGTAGGCTGAGAATTAAAATACTTAAACCTAAGAAAATATGGGCTATAAACTAATTTATCTGCTACCACCTATTTTGCCAACTATACTACTGACTTTGTGGCTGACTATACTTCCGACTATATATTTAAGTTTGTTAGTATATCTATCTTATATGCCTTCTGCCAAATCTTGACTATTCTGCTGACTATACCACTGATAATAAATTTATGTTTTGTAAGTAAAGTATGTCTATCTTATATGTCTGATATTGAATATTTTGCCAATTATTTTGCTGAGTATTCTACCGACTTCGTGGCTAACTATATTTTGTAAGTATGTCTATCTTATATGTCTACTGTCAACTTTTTTGCTGACTATTCTGCCGATCATACTACCTATCATTACGCCCATTATATTCTTTGCAGCCCAAAGTAATAAATATACACATACTTAATGTTGAGATACGGGGCATCATAAAATAACTAACATATCATCATCTTAAATTAATATTATTTTGATGGAATAATTTCATCGCACATCTCATCCTAAAACGTCCGCACATGGTAGGGTTACATGGAATATATCACCTGTACTTGCAAGTGTCTCCATGAAAAGTACGACCATCATGCCGCAGTCATCACCGTTCACTTGTTCTGGAACATTCTGAACAATCTCCAAGCTCTAGTCTGCTTTGATGTCTGAGGGTCTTGGTCTAAAATGTCATAAATTAAGCTGCCCCCTCTCACATATCTTAGGAATCATTGAACATAATCGGTCAAAAAGATGACGCCTTCTCTCCCTCTATTGGGCTGACGATGCTAGGGAATCATATACCTTCACCATTCACTAGTTAAAATCCAGCTCATACAGTGCCCAATAATTGTTGTTCAAATTAGCAGCATCATAAACTTTATCACATTGTGCCCATGAAATGCTTCGACACCAAAGACATGGGGGTATGATCCGAAGGGTAACCCATAAAAAATTCCCAATCTTTACTAGCTTCTCAACCTCACAATCAATATTCTCCAATGAAACTTTCACAAAATTTATTTTTTATTGGGGAAATCAATGGAAAACAATTAAGGACAACATAATATAGTTCACATTCAAAACAAGTTAACAATTAATTTATGATTGATAGGAAGAAAGAATGCGTACCCAGAATAAATTATTCGTGCATGTCCAATGCGGTAAGAACATCAGTGGGGCTAGAAATCTCTTGAGAAGTAGCAAATGTGTCAAAGAATCCATTTGCTACATTTACTATAAGTAATTGTTAAACCATTAAGTGGAATTTACAAATGATACATAAAAAATGATAATAATATAAATATTACTTCATCTCCAAGCCATGCATCAGATGGGACAAGCTTGTCAAAGAACCTCTCATTAACTTTCCAATATTCATCCACAAACAATGGTATGAAGCTCCTACTTTTTATTTATAAAATTTAATAAATTATATAAAAAAAACTTCTTGAAAATAGTCAAAAAAGAATAATGTGTGATTCAAAGTTTACGTACCTTTTTCACATCGTCTCGCTACCCACCAACGGTAAAAATATTGCATACTGTTGTGGAATCGCCCATAGGATTGTACAATGATCTACAAACCGACCCAATTATAACAGTGATATGATTTGGGTTTCTATCAACAGTCCTCACTTCTATTATAGCAATGTGATGATCGGGATCCTTGTAGGGCATCGAAAGATGCTCGCTCTTCTTTTTGTCCTCTTTGACAAACTCCTAAAAGGGATTTCCTTCCAATTGTTCTTCACAGACTTCACTTTCACACACCTTTTCGGATGAACGGGGTCAACAAATGGGTCGGCGACATGAGCAGAAGGGTACGCGACATGGTCCACAACATAGTCGGTGACCTATTTGATATTAGGGTTTTTGACAAGATCCACAACAGGGTTCGACGACATGGTCGATCTTCATTTGAATTCCATCCACCATTCTTTTTGACTCGACTATCTTCTCACTCTTTTCCAAAATTTGAACCTGCTCAGCTTTCTTCGACTCGAACTTGACTATCTTCTCCGACTTGACTACAACATCCTCACCACACTCTTTTTTCATCTAAGCCTTCATCAACTTTTAGATCTATATTGTATAATGTATCATTTAATTTTAGATGAATTAAAAAAAGTGATTTCTCAACTTTTAGATTTATATTATTTTTTTTTAATTTAAAATGAATATTGTCAAACATTTCAAAAAAAGTCCCTAACTAATTTTGTTCATCGCAAGGGTAAAAGCCCTCAAAAATTATTTATTGTCAAGAACAGTGTAATTATAAATAGAATAAATAATGTTATAATCACTGTGTATTCTTTTTAGTGTGTTATTTTTTATTCTTAATTAAAACTATTCTCTTACAAATCACGTGTAATACATGTAGTGTAATATATGTAATCTGCGATGTAAATTAAATTATATTTTTTTATTCATTTTGTATTTTGTATTCTTAACTCTTAATCACATTTTTTATGGAACTCCTAATTATCTTAATCTTGAATATAAATTAAATAAAACTCAAATTTAAAGTTTAAATAAATCTAAGTATTTTACAAATATATATAAATTAAAAATTATTTACAATAAAATCTTAATATACACTTAGAAAATTACTAACAAATATAATCTAAGCATGTAAATAGATTTTCTTTGGCACGACCATGCATAACACGCGATATAACAAATCACATGTTGAATACAACCAATTGACAATATTGAAAATAATGATGATATTGGTATGAGACACGAGTAAGATATTGATATTATTATTTAATGTTTCAAATAGTTTGTATTGTAATTTTTTGAAATATTTATTTTGTTAAGAGAAACAATAATGTACGATATAAGTTGAAAGTTGACATTTAGATTCATTTTTTTGAATCACTTGAGCTTCAAGAGTTTTTTTATAACAATCGTTAATCCTTGAAAAACGAGTCATTTTATAACTTCTGTATAACGCACGAGTCATCTTTATGTCATATATTAATTGTAATTTTGTAGTTCTATGGATTTGAAAAGTGATGTTAAGTCTCGTGGTAAATAACCAGACATAACATCAACCAGTTTGAAAAATACAAACTTATAACACAGCAGGTGTTATGAATGATGTTGAGTAACACCAGTAATAACACCAAACAAAGTAATACTAGAATAGCAGCGCAATAAATTGAATGAACACACTTATTAAATTTTTAGTCCGTAAGTAAACGTACTTACGGACATGGCTATTCAAACCCGAAAACTATATTAATTAATCGATCAAGATCAATTACAAAATATTTATGTAATATATGAAAAGCAAATGTAACAACACTTGATACACAAATACTTGTTGCCACGATTGATCAGATCTCCTCCGTTGGTTACGCAACGTTGAATATCTCTTGATTCTGAATTGTAGCTCCAAGTAGGTCTTGTGTTCTGCTTTCTTGAAAACGCCTAGTCCTCTTTCCGTCGAACTCTTATTTCCGTGTACCCCATTTCATTTGCGTCGTTTTCCTTTAAATAATCAAGACCCCTAGTTTTGATAAAAAAAAATTAGGATAAAAATAAGGAAACTAAATAAAATCCTAAACTCCACTTATAAAATAAATGTAGAGTCCTAAATAAATCAAAGTTCAAGAAAGGCAAACAAATAAAAAGGAAATTGTCAATAATAAAATTCTCAACATTAATAGCTAAGAGTCGAAAATGGTTTAAAATTCTTTGATGCGACGAGATTTATAATTGTATTTCGTTTGAATAATTCAATTTATCAAATTAATATTTTTTTCTTTCAAAATCTGTGTAACACTCTGTTTGATATTAATAATAATAATAATGATGATGATGAAGAAGAAGAAGAAGAAGAAGAAGAAGAAGATTCTGACTTTTCCGGCAACCACCGCCAGTGACTTTTGGCGACGATAAATTTTTTTTATTTGCCAAAATTTACCGATCATCAAGTAAATACTATCAAGTAAGAAATTTCTTATTATTTAAATTAAGTAAAAAATACATAACATTTATACTATCAAGTAAAGTTGAAGTATCACAAAATGTGATTAAAGTAACACAACATATAATTAAAGTATTACAAAAGATAGTTGAAGCATTACAATCATAATCATAAAAGTGTTTTAAAATTATCACAAAAATATTCACCTAATCTAGTACTCCCTCTATTCCAAATTAACCGTGCATTTTCACTTTCTCAAATATTAAGAAAAATTAGTTAGTAAGTTTGAAAAATTAAAATTTACTTATATTTTCTAATTATACTCTTCATTTTAGTCCTAATAATTCATTAATTATTGATATTAAGGTGTATTAAATATGAACACATAAATAAATAAAATATGAAAAACGTGTTATAATATGATTAAAGTACATAATATATAATTAAATTATTACAAAAGATTGTTGAAGCATTACAATCATTAAATTATCACAAATATATTTACCAGAATCTATTAATATACTACACATTGTAATTCGGTTGCATAAATATGTGGTCGTTGATGTAATGTAATGACGGGTAAAAACAAAAGCATGTCTCAAGGTGTCCCCATTAAAACTCCCCTACTATATGTGTAAAAAGAAAAGGAAAAGAAAAAACAAACGCATCTTGATATTCAACAAGTTAGTAGATTGAAGTTATGACTAGCCAAGCTTTCCAGTACTTGGTTTTTCTTCCTGAGTTGAACTCTCACCTGAAGGCCTTCATTCCCAAGATCATCTTGTTCCTTTACTATTTCCTTTACAGAAATGACAGCAGAGTCGCTACATCCGTCCAACTCAATTGATTTTAGCGTCGATATATCTCCAATTTCCGAAGGAATCTCCTGCAACTTATATACATCCTCCAAAAGAAGGTGCTCAAGGCATGGAAAATGGGTGCTTTCTGCCCTCCAGGATTCCAGATCATCACACTCGGAAATCAGCAAGTATTTAAGGCTGGGGAATTGGTCTTCAACTGTCTCCCACACGGGACCTATGAAGGAGTTTCGACATCTGAGCACTTGAAGATGCGGCAACGAACCTATCTTTGTCGCCATGTCTTCCCAATGGAGCTTGGTGCCTTCTAAAGTCAACTTCTTAAGTGAATGCGGCAGTATGAGGCTTTGCGCCAACTCACTTCCGCTTGTCTCTTCCCTAAAACAAGAGCAACAAAGGGATTCCAGTTTACGTAGGCGGAAAAGATTGTTGAGACAATAAGTTCGTGACGACTCCTCGATTCCCTCATAATATATTTCTAATTTCTTGATATTAGGAATTCTCTTAACCACCTCTTCACCACAATTGAAATTACGTACTCTCTTGAGCGTCTCTAGGTTCTGCATAACTACAAAATCATCTCGTCCATCATCCATTATGTGACCGGTGGGTGGAGGCGGGAGTTTAAGGTCATTAAATTTGACATGCCTAAGCTGAGGCATTTTCCAAATATCAAATAGTGCTACTGCAGTATCAAAATCCCAATTCGAATCAACTATTAGTGTCTGTAAATTCCAAAGCTGGTAGACTGAAGATGGAAATTTGGATTTTGGTACTTTAGCTACAATAGCAAGGTGCCGCGAGTTAACTAGCTGGAAAATATCTTCAAGGGGATATGCACCCCATTCTCTACTTGCAAAATATCTAAGCTCATCAACCGCATTAAATACCCTCAACAATCTGAAACAAGGTGCTACTAAAAGCCCCTCAATACTATCGCATACCAAAGAACGGGCAAGTGATGCAGATTGCACAGCATAAAAGGATGTGCCTTCATGAATACCAAAGCGGCGCTGAGTATGCCAGCTTTTTCCAATATGAAGACGATGTGTTTCTGCAACACGAAAAAAATTGTCTTTCTCAGCTTCCTTTATGCATAGGTCCCTCAAGAGATCATGGACGGTGCAGAATTTTATATTTCCAGCAGAACCCAACTTATGAACTAAAACAAGATTTCTGTCAATAAGATCCTCTAAGTACTCTTCCGCAACTGCTTCCAAACTTTTACCACTAATTGGTTTCAGAAATCCTTCAGCAATCCATAGCTTGATGAGTATGGAGACATGAATCTTGCGATCCTCAGGGAATATTCCCATGTAAAGAAAACATGGTTTTAAGTAAACTGGCAAATGACTGTAGCTCAAACTCAACATTCTTAAGCAACGTTCATTGTCCTCTAAATTCATAGCTGGAATTAAATTATTTGCAATGTAATCCCATTGTTTTCGTGTTCGCTTGGACTTCGCCAGGAGTCCTCCAATCACGACAATTAACAGAGGAAGACCTTTGCAATTTTCTGCAATCTTTTTCCCAATGTCTTCCAATTCAAGAGGGCAAACTTCTTCTCCAAATACACTTTTGCAGAGTAAACTCCAACTTTTATCCCCATCTAAAAAACTCATCTCAAGAGCGTCACAGGAGCCACTTAACTGAAAAGCCAAGTTTGACAGCCTAGTGGTTATTAATATTCTACTTCCGTTATTATTATCTGGAAAGAAAAACATCACTCTCTCCCATGTCTCAATGCACCATATGTCATCCATCACAATCAAGTACCTTCTACCTGACAAACTTTTGTATAATTTTTCTCCTAATTCATCTTCACTCATTTGGCTTAAGCTTTCCCTGCTCCCTATGGTAGTTTTCAGACAAAGAAAGACTTCTAAAAGAATTTCTTTCGAGTTAAATTCTTGAGAAATTGTAGACCACGAAAATCAAAGTATTGCACAATAAGGGGATTAACATAAACAGTTCTGGCAAGCGTAGTCTTACCAATTCCACCCATGCCTACAATCGGGATGATCTGGCGATTGGATTGTTGTCCGGTCAGCTTATTCATGACTTCAATTAAGACATCATCAAACCCTACAATGGTGTGCTGCCCCGTGGAAGAAGGAGATCTTCTTAATGAACCACCAGCAGACATTGAATAATTTATGTGCTGCAGCAGCTGAGGATCATCATCCTGGATTTTCGGTGTCTTCTCTTTAATCTCTGTCACATCTCTCTTGATGAAATCCAAGTCTTGTATCACTTTCTGCAGACCATCATACAAGTCAATGGAACGTATTTTTTCCCCATGAGTACTCATGGTTTTACATAAACCTCGAAAGAAATTAACGAAACCGAATATCTTTCCATGATTTGTGGATGCAACTTTAATTTGATCCACTATATGAGATTCGATTATGTCTTCCACAACATAAGCTGCGTCTGCAATACGGCTTTCCAAAATGTCTGCACCTTCGTTGTTCATACTGGAATAATTTTCAAGGTAGTTTTGCAAGAAAGTTACATTGACAGTGAGAGATTGGACCTGATCGTTGTCAAGAGAAATTGGAGGGCGAGGATGATTCTGGATTTGGCCTATGGTATGCATAACAGAAACTAGAGCTGCACAAGCCGCCATGGAGCACTCGATAATATAACTCTTTCTCTTGGCGAAGTTTTAATTTCAGAACAATATATGCTACAGCACACAATATACATAGAACTGAAACCACCAAGATTTTTACAAAAGAATGGTGCAGAATAAGTGTTCGATGAACTTATTGCTTAATAAAAAGTTGTACGCTTTTGTCTACAAAGTAGATGCCTTCATTATTGCAAGCTTTCTTGTTCCTTTTTACACTTAGGATATATTCAAAGGAATTTCCGTTGGCCCTTTAGCAAACAAGATAAAGTGTGTGGCCAACGTTCTCCACTAACAAATACTGTCATCTCCTCCAACCATTTCTGCAAAGTTTCATCGTATGTACATGCATTTACTTATATGTAAATACAAGATATATATATATATATATATATATATATATATATATATATATATATATATATATATATATATATATATATATATATATATATATCCTTGTAAGCATAATAAAAACTCAAATTAAAGGAAAAACAAAAAAGCTGTTTAGATACTAATTATCAGGCAGGCCTGATAGTGTCTTTCAAGTTTTTATATAAATCTTGCAAATGCTCACTAGTTATCAAAATCTAGTATAAATTTTTTAAGATACTAAATGTTATTTTTCCTCCAGGCAGGTGACCAGATAATCTCTTTTGACCGAACTCGGTCAAGAAATAATGATAGATCAGCTGAATGCAAGTAGCAATTTAATAAGCTAGTTAAATTGTAAGATCACAACAATATTTTACATTATCAATTCATGTGTATTAATAATTTCATATGATCTGATGCATAACTGATTTCATAGATAGTTATATATTTCTGATTGTAACTCAGCTTTATAATATGTGGTTGTTACTGTAATCTAATGACTAGCAAGAGAAAAAAAAAAAAAAAAAAAAAAAAAAAGAGGAAAGGAAAGCATGTCTCAGGTATCCAAAGGCATCTTCATTAAATTATACATATGTTTTGTTTGAAATTGGTTTGTGAGAAATAAATCTTGAATTCCTTATCGGAAGCAAAATTCATGTGCTCAGAGGTTAAAGGAGAAAAAGGTGATGCAAATTAAGAAAATTAAAATTTTAATCATTATCATTTTTCATCCCACCACCACCACCCCACCCACCCACCCACCCACCCACCCCTCCAATTCCGAAGGTATCTCCTTCAACTTAGTAAAGTATCGAAGATGAAGGTGCTCAAGGCATGGAAAGTGGGTGCTTTCTGTCCTCCAGCATATCAGATCACGACAGCCATAAATTTGCAAGTATTCGAGGCTTTGGAATTGGCCTTCAACTGTTATCCACTCGGCTCCTATGAAGGCATCCCACTGCAATTTGAGCACTTGAAGATGTGGCAATGAACCTATCTTTGTTGCCATGTCTTCCCATTGTGCCCAGTAAATTCAATTTCTTAAGCGAATGTGGGAAAGTCAGGTCTCCAACAATTCACTAGGGATTGGCTCTTTCTCAAAATCAAAGCAACTACAAGAATAATGCTTAAGAGGGACGGCAAAAATCGTCTATAAATGTCATTGTCGTTCCTAAAACTTAAATGACAACAGGGATGACTTGTCGTGCCAATATCTGTCATTCTTATTGTGTTACACATATTGGAACGACATGTCCTCCCAATTCTGACGTTGCTAATGGTGTTATGCAAGGAAAAAGTCGTTGCAAATGGTCTGTTTTTAGTGAAAACCGATGTTAAACATATGGCATCAGTTTCTTGGGAACCGATGTTTTTTTTTAAGGTTTTAAGAAAAAAAGTACCATGAAATTACACACACAAAATTTTAATTCATAATTTTATTTCGTAACAATTTAAAAATAATTTAATTTATAAACCTTTTCATTTAACTTTCCCAAGTAATAGCAATATATAATAAACAATAATTTAGGCATAATTATTTAAACATCACATTAAATCACACTTAAATATAATAATTAGATAATTTTAATAGTTTAACAACATAAAAAATACAATATTAAAGAATCGAACCAAAGTGATCACATACATAAATTTCTAGAGTATCAAAGTAATTAAAACATTGTCCTTAAACTTTTTTGCATGCATAACTGTAATTACCCAATGCCGCCACAATGTAATAAACGATCAACCATCAGCGACAGCATCACCGTGAACGTGTACATGAAGTAGTACCAGTTGAAGAAGCTGTTGATGCCCCTTTTGCCCGACTCCGTGTTGGGGTTGAACTGATTGGCACCAAAGGCTAAGTTGCATGGCCTGATCCCGCTCGCACTAATTGTTAGAACGTGAACGAGGCGAATAGGAATGTGATCTGCCAATGCGTATGTGGGAGGGTGTAGGTTTGGGAATGTAACTGTCATTGTTAGGAGAAGCATCCCCTGAAAGAAGTAAAAAGAGAAAAATATATCTTAAAATTAATTCACCAAACAATATTTCTTAATCATAGTTTTACTCAAATAACTAGCGGCTGCGAATTCACAAAACATGAAAGACCCTACGAAACTCCTCATATTCTCCAGAAATTTCTTGTAAAAAAACTCAATCATGCCGATCATGCAAAACGCCTCCAGACTCCTAGCAAAATCCATGATACCCTTTTTTCTTGATGTTGTCCAGACTACAAGCAAAAAATCAAGAGTTTCAACTAGGATGCATATAACAATATCAAACTTCAACAAAAAATATCCTTAAATATTAAAATTTACAAATATTATGAGCAAGTCATGTCATAATAAACAAAATAAGATGGAAAATGAACAAACAAATTCACAATCCTTTTAGAGCTCAAAACGAAAGAGAATCGACACCACACTTTTTGCAAGGATAGTCAAGGATCGGTAAAATCTTGACTAACAAATTAATACACAGTGCATATAAACAACATGAAAATCAAAACCAGAAAAATGATAATTAGAGGAGCGGGTCACGGAGATATACCTGGAACAGCTTAAGTTGGGGCAGAAAGAGTATCCACAAAATATGATTATCCACCACGAGGTAAGAAAAATTAGAAAGAAAATTGACCAAGTTCCAATAAGCGATTTTGATGATTTCAAATCAATTTTACAGAACCCACGTGAAAAATCATACAATTTTTCTCTTTTCTATTATATTGATACAATAAAAATCTCTACAAAATTTTGCTAACACATTCTTTTGGAATAGAATTAACAACTGAAGAACATAGCACTCAACTGAACTCCAGAGCCAACATATTATTGCAAGTTACAAAATTAAATCGGAAATTAACATTATCTCAGTCCAAGCCACCATTAAACACCAATTATATCATGCCAAACTGACCCTAAATCATTACCCCAGTCCGAATTATAAAATGAAAAATGTACATTTTATTACCATAGTGAATTCGTGAAAACAGAGCATATTGCACATAAAGGGAGTTGAGATTTCTCAATTCAAAAACCACAAATTACAGGTGCTGATTCCAGGCTAGAAATTATATAATTAGAAAGTTTTAAAATTGAGGTTGAAGGTTAACCTTTAGAATCACCGGGAGCTCTGCGTGAAATCCTGAGAGTTTATCTGCCGAGCTTCAAAACCCTAGCTCGGAAAACACTACAAAAAAACCCGATTATACTAACGTATGCTGACGGGCAAAAGACCGTGCGGGTCTGCTGACAGGAAAGGCCGTCAGCAAATATACCCATCAGTAACCCGTCAGAGAAAGAGAGGCAATTTATCCCGCTTAATTATCCTGACGGGCTAACCCGTCAAGATATAATTTTTAATTAAAAACCCGTCAGCATATAATTTTTAATTAAAAAGATAAAAATATATGCTGACGGTCTAAACCCGTCTGCATTATTAAATAAAAATAAAAACAAAAACAAGACTGACGGACAAGCCGTCAGCAATTTATTTAAAATATAATTTATAATACATATAAAATAATATTATATATTTATAATAATAATAATATATTATTATTTATACACAATATATATTTATAATATATATATATATTATATATTTATATATTTGTAAATAATATTATATATTTATAATAATTATATATCATTACTTATATACAATATATATATATATATATATATAGGATTAGGATCATATGGGAACCGATTCCCTAGGTGGGAACTAGGAACTCATCTGATCCCTTCATTTTGGATCAATGAACGCTGAAGATCTTGTATATATTATTGACTTAATTAACTTAATATATGCAGGGAAGGACTTTAATGTCATTAGTTAAGCAAATCTAATTAATGTAAATTTGCAATCCCGTATATGACGTTCTTTCTATACTAATGATTTTTTTTTCCTTTTCTCCTCCACCTGCATTGATTTGAACTTCTTCATTTTTTTTAATTTTTTTTATTTCCTTTTACATCGTACTATATGATGTGAACCTCATTTGATTGATACTTAAAAAAATAAATAGTAGTGTCGTAATATAATTGGCATTAAGTAACACTTTTTTCTTAATGGCATTAAGTAGCACTATATGAACTGAATGCTTTAATATGAACTTGGACTTCATATTATTTTGTAGATTGAGATTTATTTAATTGCATAATTTTATAAGTGGGATATATTTCTAGACTGATATTTAATTTTATTTGGTTATTGATGTTAATTTTGGCTGCATGCTTAAGTTKATTTGGAAYATTTCAGTTGATGTTAATTTTTTTAATGCTAGTTTTTACATGAAACCAGACAAGTAGCGCCAAAATCAATGAAATTAAGCATTACATTAACCCATAATAAGCTCACGTCATAATAAGGTGCCTAATGTAGTAGCTACAAGGCAATTTATTTATTTATAGCTATAAACCAACGAGATCAAATTGGATTCAACACAAGTTGAACCACAACTATCATCTAGTTATCACACGACAGTTGGTAATGCAGGCTTGCGCCATTCTTGTTCTGATTGCTGGTAACGTTGTATGCAGTCGTTGCACAATACTTGGCCCTAAAAAAAGCATGTGTCGCAGAAACAGCATTCTCAGATACACCTGTACAAAAACGATCAATTCACCTTTACTATCATCTCCAATAATGTATTGCTTGGGCAAGGATATGAATTCATAGAGCCAAATAAATATAAAAAGACAACAAAACTATATAATTACCAAACTCATTGCAAGCCTACAGAACACAACCACATTATCAGATTATGACAGCAGGGCAATAAATATGAAGATTTTGATAACATCTTTTTGCTCTAACCTGATTTACAACCATCCTCGCTTCATAATTKTCTACACAGCTACATCATATTATAAGCATAGTCATTATAGATTTAGCATTCTTTTTAGTCATTACGTAATAGCAGCATGCTAATAATATAACCAAAATTATTAGGATATCCAAGGCCAACTCGCAACCAAAATGATACCATTTTCAATAACTATAACAACTACAGTTTGTAGTGTGCCCTCATTTCCACATGATGGACAGAAAATTCTATTTTCTACTGCCCTATGTAGTTACCTTAAAGCAAGCAATGCATTTCGMCACCCACGTAAAGACATAAAATAGGTCAAGGGCTTTTTATCACTGGTACCATGAATATTTAGATGAAGTTGCTCACAACATGCAYCACAATTATATTTGAAAAAAGCAATTAAAAATGAAGATGCTACTAAAAAGTTGAATGTGCACTCAAAAACTGAATTAAGTTTACCAGTAACAACATAAAAGTTATGTACAAGTACACAACCCAGTCAAACACAACATCTAAGAATATAGTCAAGGAATTAGAGGCTGTTTTTTCCCCTTGATTCTTTCGATTAAATATTATTAGCATGCTGCAAATATTATTAGCATGCTTCTACATCGGATTATAAGCATAGCCATCACATTAGCATTCTTTTTAGCATGTCAGTTACACAATATTAGCATACTCATTCTGATTAACCAATATTATAATATGAAAGTACCATTTCTAAATTTGACATCATGCTTTTTTTTTTTCACTAATTGATATTAAAAAAATAAACATCTGAGATGGTAATTTAAAACTCAATGGCCAAACAATTAACCATTAGTTTCTAATTTAGACCCCACATGTATTATTAMCATCAAGATACAATATTATTAGCCATATGCATGGTTTAAAGTAGCATATGCTAACAATACATCAAAAGGATAAGTATATTAACTTAGCACCACACATAAATAAAAGTAGCAACATCGAACATGTATTTCATTTTTAGATGGTATTGTACTTGTTCTCTAATGTGTTGAAATCCTAACAAACTTATCACTAAATGCAAGACAGTGGCATTTGATGGTTAATTYTTTAGCAATTTCTGCCTATTAAGTTAGCATCAGCCTTATAATATATAATTCCCATTAACACTTTTGAAATCGACATCATGTTGTTGTGTTTTGTTCACTGTGTGATATCAAAACAAATATTATTGATGGTGATTAGCCAATATCTAAATAATTATATAACTATTTTATTCTAATTTAGATCCCACATTAATTAGCAGCAWCATAATTTATAGTTTAGCAATTCGAATCACAATAATCAGCAAGAATCAACATTGATAACCAGTCCAAGATAGTATTAGCATCAAGACAAAATATTATTCGCACACGGAAGATAAGTATAATTGCCTAGCACCACACAAAAAGCAACATCTGAACAGGTAATTTTTTATTTTTTTTACAAACGAGGTGAAAGTTCGACAGTTAAAAAAAGGGCTAATGAAAATCCCTATTTTTTTCGTAAGAAAGTTTCATAAATATTCAACAAAAAAACCCTACAACAAACCATAAAGTGACAAAGCGTCACTGCAAAAAGAACAATAAACGAACTTACATTTACCTCTTGGAATTTTAGCACGACCCTATTCATTCACCATCGCGGCGTTTCCATCACCACAGCTGCAAATCGATTGTGTCTTTGTTGGTGGTTGAGAATTTCCCAAACTACAGAAAATTTAAGGGTTTTTATGGTAAAWTTTGAAATTCTCGCTTCAGAGGAAGGATGTGGAGAATCCATGAATTATCGAAGATGATTATGTTGTTGGGATGCTTTGCTGGTTCTCGAATTTTGCTTTGGATGAGGGATATGGAGAGTCCCGTGAATTATCGAAGATGGTTGTAAATAAATTGCTATAATTTTGGACATTCTAATCTTGGAATGTGTGTTTTGTCCAGAATGCCCTTCACTACTTCACGTTGAGAATATATCACAATTTTTTTTTACATTAATGCCATTGTATTAGAAACTTATTGATGGCCGCAGAGATCATATGATTGTTTGGCTAGGATCGGTTCTCAGTTCCCACCTAGAGACCGGTTCCCACAAGATCCTACCCCTATATATATATATATATATATATATATATATATATATATATATATATATATTTATGAAAAATATATATTTATAATAATATTATATATTTATAATATAATTATTCATAAATATAATCTACATTTATAAATATAATATAATTATTGTATATTTAAATATTTATAAATAATATTATATAATCATAATAATTATATATCATTATTTATATATAATATTTATAAATAATATTTATTTATAATTAATAATATTTACAATTAATAATAAATATATATTTCAAATAATAATTGTTTATAAATAATTATATTTATAATAATATTATGCATTTATATATTATTATTCATAATATAATCTACATTTATAAATATAATATAATTAATTATAATTATAATTTATACCTTAATTGGTATATCTAATATATATTAAAAGTATATAAACTCTCAAATGTAATCGATTTGGCGAGACGGTAACACCACTCTATTTGCAAGAGGTCTGGGGTTCGAATCCCACTCATGCCACATGTGGAATTAAATAAACACGGGCCGGGTTGGGTTTTGGCCAGGCTGGGTTGTGGGTTAGTTTCGGGTGGGCTGGGCTAGACCCGCCCAATTTTTTTATAATATTTTAGAAATGTTGATGGGCTTGACCCGTCAGCATTTATAAAATTTAAAAAAATATGAAAAAAGGGAAAATGCTGACGGGTAGTATTGCTGACGGGCGCCACCCGCTAGCATGCCGTCAGTATTTTCTGACGGGTACGTTAATATCGTCAGCATCTAATTTACTGACGCAAACAATGCTGACGGGCAGTGCCCGTCAGCAATCGATTGCTGACAGGTTTGCTGACGGATCCGCCCGTCAGCATACATCATTTTTTTTGTAGTGTGTGTCGATAAAGTGCGGGCTGTAGTTAAGCATATTAGAGGGTCTCGTACTAGATTACATGCATTTCGTCAATAAGTGGAGAAATGTAAGATTGCTAGTAAGGTAACTCTATGTTCTGATGTGGCTACAAGATGGAATTCCACTTAGTTGATGTTATCTGTCGCATTGAAACTTAATGCTCCTTTGAGTAGTGCAAGTGGTGAGTCGTTCTCACGTCCATCAATTATTGAAGATGATAAAAATTTAAGTTGGTTAGCCGAACTAAATGAGCAAGTCACGAGAGGGGCATCACATGAGTATGAGATTTCAAGATCTGAGTTCGATTCATATTTGGTTGAAATAAAAGGCGAACATGAAGAGAAGGATATTTTGAATTGGTGGAAACTCAATGGTCCCAGATACCTTATACTTGAACGCATGGCTCGTGATATTCTTGCTATACCAATTTCTACCGTTCCTTCTGAATGTGCATTTAACATTGGAGGACGAACTCTCGATCAATATAGAAGCAGTTTAGATCCTAGCGTAAGATTAATATTTTAAATTTTTAAGTATTGATTACATTCCTATATTAACACGTTTATTACCCATCTCTTCACTACTAACAATTTTATTTTATGTATGCATATATTAGATGGCACAAGCACTCGTATGTACTGAAGAATGGCTACGTGCAAGGAGGAAAGACAATGATGAGGAAGATTTATACGGGGGTGATAAATTAAAAGAAGGTATTTGATTACATATTTACTTTTACAAATATATCAGCTTATTTTAATTTAATTACAAATAGTTTTTTTTTTTTTTTTGCTAAGAATACTTTTTTAAACAAATTAGTATGGACACTTTTGATATAATGATTTAGATTTGGAGAAGAATTGTCCTGTTGATGTCAGTGAAGGCACATTTTTTGTTTCTTCATGATTAAAGTTATCAATACAAATATTTTGTTTCTTCCTGATTTAAAGGTTAATTTTTCAAATTCAAAATTGTGTTTTTTTAACTAGTTACTCTGTTTTTTGTGGATTTTTGCTATTATTTTTTCATTTTGATAATTGTGTTATGATTATGCATATTGTATTAAGGTTTGACATTCTTAATTTGATAATCTATGAGAGATGATTGGGTTTGTTGGTGTTCGAAATATTATGTTGTGCAATAAGCCAAAAATCAAAAATTATGTTGTGGGCGAAAACTCAACTGTTGTTGCTGCATTGTCTCAAAAGGGTCTGGAAGTTGGAGGGCTTGGTTTCATAAGTCTTATATTCTGAAGAAGATTTATAATGAAAATTTTGGATTTTGTGGCTTTTTAATAAAGTGATTGTCGTTTGCTTAGATTTCGAAAACATAGTAGTTTTTATTCTTGTGGCTTGTAAATCTATCAGGAAAATATAAGCTCAATGACTCTAGATTGATGTATTATACCTGTCTCTTATACACATCTAGATGTGTATAAGAGACAGATGTTAATGACTTTGGTAAAGGGTGTCTTTAGCATTATGTAGTTAAAATTGGTCATAAGAAGAAAATTGATGTTGCAGCTAAAGTGGCGAAGAAGAGAGATCACGTGAAAAACATTTTTTGTAAAGCATCAGGCAAGGCAATGATATAGATACGTGAAAAACCAGTCCATTTATGGTTTAGACCAGAATAGGACTAGACCGTTACAATCCGGTTTGGTCTACGGTCCCAAGTTTGCCGGAATTCTGGTCCACCGGTCCAACTCGGAACCAGTTTTTCCAGTCCGGTCCGGACCGTATGCACACCCCTAATCCTACCGATCGAATGCATCGCAGGAAATTTTGGGATTTTGGCATTTTGACAATTTTGCCCCTGCGACCCTCTATATGAGCCCCAGCTTTTTCCCCAACCACCTTATCCATCCGTGGTCTGATTTTTGAGCTTGTTCAATATATCCCAAGCCCTCTACTATTCCATTACATCTTAAACCCTAGCTTACAAATCCTTAGAGTAGTTTAGTTAGGTAGGGTTAGATTCTCATAGTGAGTTGTTGAAGAAGGTGGCATCTCCATCATTTGTAGATGTTCTTGTGGTGAAGATTTTCTTTAGCTTTTGAAGATTGTAGCTAAACCTTGAAACTTTTGTTTGGAATGAAATTTGGTAGCAATGTTTCTCTTTTCTATTGTGTGTTGTTCTTATTTTATTGTTATTGCACTACTGTAAAAAGGGGATTTAACGGCGGTTTTTTTTCATTTTTAACGGCGGTTTTTGAACCGCCTTTATATCGACCGCCGTGAAGTTCTGAGTGAGTTTTAACGTCGGTTTTATAATCGCCGTAAAATGTTAAATTTACGGCGGTTTTAGAAACGCCATAAATTGGCTCACTTTTTACATCGGTTTTGAAGAAATACCTTCTAGAAAGTAGTAAAAAAATTAATTTTATGGTCAATCGATTGTTCTAAATGAGGGTGAAATTCATCTGTTGCTTAATTATTTACTTTTTATTTTTATTTTGCAGTGCCAAAGATACGTGCAAAAAAATTGATGTTTTATTGTATTATTGAAATGAATGTGCTATTATTTTAAGTTTCATGTGAAAAAGATGATGGGGTTTTACTTTTTTTTTTTTTTTTTTGAAATACTGATGTTAATGACTTTGGTAAAGGGTGTCTTTAGCATTATGTAGTTAAAATTGGTCATAAGAAGAAAATTGATGTTGCAGCTAAAGTGGCGAAGAAGAGAGATCACGTGAAAAACATTTTTTGTAAAGCATCAGGCAAGGGCAATGATATAGATAACGTGAAAAACCAGTCCATTTATGGTTTAGACCAGAATAGGACTAGACCGTTACAATCCGGTTTGGTCTACGGTCCCAAGTTTGCCGGAATTCTGGTCCACCGGTCCAACTCGGAACCAGTTTTTCCAGTCCGGTCCGGACCGTATGCACACCCCTAATCCTACCGATCGAATGCATCGCAGGAAATTTTGGGATTTTGGCATTTTGACAATTTTGCCCCTGCGACCCTCTATATGAGCCCCAGCTTTTTCCCCAACCACCTTATCCATCCGTGGTCTGATTTTTGAGCTTGTTCAATATATCCCAAGCCCTCTACTATTCCATTACATCTTAAACCCTAGCTTACAAATCCTTAGAGTAGTTTAGTTAGGTAGGGTTAGATTCTCATAGTGAGTTGTTGAAGAAGGTGGCATCTCCATCATTTGTAGATGTTCTTGTGGTGAAGATTTTCTTTAGCTTTTGAAGATTGTAGCTAAACCTTGAAACTTTTGTTTGGAATGAAATTTTGGTAGCAATGTTTCTCTTTTCTATTGTGTGTTGTTCTTATTTTATTGTTATTGCACTACTGTAAAAAAGGGGATTTAACGGCGGTTTTTTTTCATTTTTAACGGCGGTTTTTGAACCGCCTTTATATCGACCGCCGTGAAACCGATGTAAAAAGTGAGCCAATTTATGGCGTTTCTAAAACCGCCGTAAATTTAACATTTTACGGCGATTATAAAACCGACGTTAAAACTCACTCAGAACCGCCGTTAAATCCTATTTTTTACGGCGTTTTTAAAAACCGCCGTGAAAA